>JANHGB010024119.1:0-16399 GCA_026283785.1 Coracopsis vasa | reverse complement strand
TAGCAGAGTAATTAAATAAGATTATCTTGTTGTTGCCCTTGGGCGTCTGAGAAAAATTAATGAAGGTGTTAGTCATTCTTTTGCTTCTTTTGCTGGGACAGTGTTCATCACTGAATGCAATTTCCATAGATGTAGCTAGAAGCTATCAATTGTCAGACTTCAGAAGCTGATGCTATACTCTGAGTATTGGTAACAGACAATAATGAGGATCTAGAAGCTTGATTTTTAACTTTTTAATGAACTTGCTGAAATGACTGTCTTGTAGCTAATTAAAGTCTGATATTTCAATGTGATGTACAGCACTGAAAAGGACTCACTACTTGTAGTTAGAATTGACCCGTCCATCACTGAAAGTATCCACTGGGGAAAACAAGAGTGGAAGGGTTTTTCTGGTGCATGGAGTTCAAGCTTGGTTTCTGTAGAGCCTTTCCTTGTAGTGTTGTCATATGATATCTTTAAAGTAGATAGGCTTCTTTCCTCACCTCTGCCTTCTGAATGTTTGTATCCTGTTATTTATGTACTGTGGAATTTCAGATGTGGATTAAGTTCTTATTACCTTTATCATTTACCATAATAAAATAATACGTGCTGGCCATGTTCCATTAACAATGCATGTGTCTGCTCAAATGTAAACTTACCTTTTTACTGTAGTTTGTTCTTACTATTATCACGAAGTATATTTCAGAGAGTGAAAAAAGTAAAATGCCATCAAAACTAACAGGAAGATAAATAAAGGTGAAGTCTAGGTCTTGCAGCTTTTCAGACTTAAAGCCTTGTTTACTGTCTGGAGTTTAAATGATCTGCAGCAGCAGGGTCTTGGATGAGTATTAATTCATAAGGCTTACTGGGAGAAGGAACTGCTCTGGAGTTGTAAAACCTCATTTGACTTCCTGTGTTGAAATTGATTCTTAATTTGTGGATAGTAGTTTTCACATTGGGATAAGGAATAGAAGGCATCTCTACAGGAGACAATTTCTAGGTCTGTGTAAGGCTTCTACAGATCCTTCCCGTCTGATTCTCACTTCCCATCTTCCCAGAATACCCAAAAGTGCTTCCCACAAAAAATTATTTAAATATTTTAACCTAGTTTTGAGATAATACCTGTGTTTAGGAGATTTGCCCTCTCTAGTTTGGAATTCAGGAGTGGGAAGTTTAAAACTATGTAAAATAAAGGTTCTTTTTTAAGTTTCAGTAATGTAGTTTATGTTAACAGCTAATGAGATCCTTGTCTTGAATGGAGTAAACTCTTTCCAGCGTTTTGCAGTTTTCCAAGTAATCTGTTTATCATTGTGGTTCTCAAGCACTAAGGTCAACATTTATGCTGTCGTAGCTGTAATGGTACACTGGGGTGCAATAAACTGCAGATTATGGCTGATGCCATTAGTAAATGAGATTTCATGAACTCTGCTGCGGCTTCTCACCACCTCTGCAGCTGTCTGTTCTGCCTCTGCCAGGTGTTTGTGCCCACGCAGCAGAGCTGGCAGCGGAGATGTGTGCCTGCACCTCACTTCACAGAATGCAGTCTGACATGTTAGTTTACAGCACAGATGAACAGGGCTTTTAAGTTGAAGATTAAATCGCAGTTTGCAGTGAAGCAACTAAGATGTGCTACGCGTTCCCTTCTGCAGCTGCTGTGAGAAGGCTGCCTCTTGGCAGAGGGGCAAAGCAGACAGCTTCAGGCATGAACGTTTTAAACATTGCAGTAAGATGCAAAAGTAAGATGCAAAAGTTTGGCAAAATACAAGGGTATTTTTGCAAGTAGAGCTGATGGTGCAGAAGGTGACTGTGTGTGTGAGCTCTGCACTGTGAGTTTGCAATCCTGGATAGCTTTCAAAATGCACACCATGAAATGCTTGCACTTGCAACTGCTATAAAAAAAGCAAAGGTCCTTTCAGGTCTGCTTTCCCTCACCTTGAGCTTTAGTTTGTGGGATCTTGGTGAAAAAACAAAAATACAGGTGAGGACTCTAGTAGGTCATTGTTGTTGTTAGGGTACCATTTACATTTTTGCTACTTAGAGTGAGGCTTTTTAATTTACCTTCTTTGTGACAGAAAGTTCTAGGGGTCAATGTTGTATGTATCTTGGTAGTTTTGGTTTTTTTCAAATTCGGTCAGGAAACATTTTTGTTGCTTTGAATTCTGAAATTTTGTTAGCATAGAGATTTTGTTAAGCCCGAGGATAAATTACATTGCATCTACTTTGCAGCATGGGATCATTTGATTAATGCCCTGAATTCAGAGGACTGAAATTTGGAAGTAAGTCAGCCAGCCTTGCAGTTCAGACAGAGTGAATTCCAGATTTTTGCTTGCACTAGATCAATGCCTGTTTCCCACGTCCAAGCATTTTTAGGTTCACTTTCACTTGGTTAGTTTGTTTAGAAAGTTATTTGCATGTGTGAAATCTGCTCACTGCATGGTATGCAGCTGGCAGGTACCTTTAACCAGCCGATACATTCCTACATTGTTCTCACTCAAAGGGTATTTAATTTCAAAGTCCCACTCAGAAACTCCCCCTAAAGATGGGTAACCTCACCCTGGAAAGTTCTGAAGTGAAGTTGGCCTTTGGCAGGGAACTTAAATTGATTGGAGAAGCTTTTTATCCGAGAGCATCGGAAGAGATGTGGCTCATCTGAATGTAAGAAACGAGATGTTGTATGAAAGGGAAATGCAGTCATTTATGCTGGAAACTTCCTCTGCTCCTGTGGTGGAAACCTGCTGGGGATAAAGTCTTCTTCTAGTTTGCCCATAATCACTGTTTATATAAAATCAATCAAACAAAAGCCATCCCCAAAACCCAGAAGAATACTACTTTTTGAGACAGGAAAAGGCAGTGGTAGCAAGTGTCATCAGACTTGGAAGCAGGGTGTGTGTGTGTGTGTGTGTTAGTTCACTTTTGAGTGTAATACCACTACTTGTGTTTTAAATAAATCAAATCAAGTTTTCTCTGTTTTGCTGTCCAGAGTACCATATATTATTGATACCAATATCTGAAGAAAGTAATGTTAACTTGCATTGAAAAATGTCAAGTTTGTATGTCTGCGTTAAGTATTTAAATGTAAACATAGTAAAATAGAACTTTTGAGACTGCAGGAAAGGTGGATTGGGAGTGTTTTGAAGCCTTTTTCCCTCATAGAATTCAGAATGGACTTGAAATTTATAACAGCAGGTAGTCAGGATATTATTCCCTCTCTACTTTGAAATTTTATGAGCTTAAAAGCATTTTGATTTCAGGGGCTATGGAAAGCACAAGCTTGGTCATTTTACTGTGCAATGCAGCGAGAGGCTTTCTAAACAGCTTGACTTAGTGGTTACATATGTAATACCTGCACATGAGCTGGAACTGATGCTTAATTTATATATAGGTAGTATTGAAAATTGCTAAAATATTAATAACTCATTCATTAACACTGCACTTTCACAGACTCCTACTTAATACCACAGTAGTGTTTTTCAGCATGGTGCAGTTCTTTCAATTGAACTCTGCTAATTGTAGAAGAATAATCCGAGATGTGCATGAGCAGGCTATTTTTGCATGCCTTACATGCATAGTGAGGCATGAGGCCAGTGATCATCTGTTTTCAGCCTAGATATACCCTGTTAACATATCAGTTTGATAATATCAGTCATTAATACCATCTCACATTTTAAAAACAGTATCTTGCTATGAAAATATTAGTCATGTCTCTTTGAACTAGGAATAAAATGATACCTAGGAGAACAGTGCAAGTATTGCTGTCACTCTAAAAAACACTGAAGTGCTGCCCTAGAGAATGTCCAATCTTAGATATATATCTCCTGGAACCATGAGCTGCTTATTGTGACCAAGACCTCTGTGTGAGTTCTACTTCTTTGGTGTTCATCTTGAGATAACTTGGGAGGTCTGTCTTGGAGAGGATTAAATCATCACCTGGACTCTAATAACCAGTATAAATGTTGTGCATCCTCTTATTTCATAATAGTGTCTTTTTGACGCCATGTGCTTGGGTTCATACACTAATTTGCACCTTCCCTAAACAGTTTCTAGTATAATAAAGTTTCAGTATGGTATCAGAGTGGCTTTGAAATGCCTTCTGGTTTATTTTTGTTTTCCCTGCTATATTTATGTTCCATTTATAACATGCTGTGTAATGCAGTAATAATAAAAATACTGGAAATGAAGTTTCTGTTTTCTTTTAAGTGGAGGAGGGAACCTACCTCTCTTCCACAAAGGTATTTTAAAACATTATATAACATGCTCAATTGTACATGTTAAGAAAGGCAATGCAATTGGAGATAAATTCTTAGCTTCTTAGAGTCAAACTACAGTGTCTTTTTACAGTCTAGATGTAATGAAGGCAGTGAGATACAGTTTATTGATCTGTCTTTATTTTTTTTTTCCTAGGGGTAGTCATAAAGCCTGAGTGTATGTTTGTCTCAAAGTAAAGGAAATGGAGGGTGATGATAAAGCACTGAATGTTACTTACTCTGTTTAGGAACTTGCAGACTTGTAACAAAGCGTAAGAATTTGTTAGTCCCTGATAGAGTGCAATTAGTATTTTAACTCTTAATCATAGAAAGTTATATCATTGTTTGTATTGCACAGATGACATTGCACACTTTGTTTCTTTACACCAAATGCAGCATCTTGCAATGCTGTGAAGGTGTTGTATGTGGATATGGCCTTGGCTGCAACTCAGGTTTGCATTCAAGTGCGGTTTTTTTCCAGTCATTCCGACCTCTCTGGTTTTGCATTTTGTTATTAAAAAAAGTGTGGATGGCTTATTTTTATTATTTTTCTTGCTACTTGAGAAATATGTTTGTATGGAGGAGGAGGTAATGGGCCAGCTTGTTCCTTTACCTTTTGACCACACACTGTGACTTTTTATTGTAGGGGGCTTTGGATGAGATACTTGGGAATGGGATCTTTACTTTTCCAGGGATATAATGGATGGAGAGTAGAATGTTTAAATATTCATGCAGAGCATTTCTTGACAAGTGAAGCTTTTTCCTTGAAAGCTTGTTGCCTGAATTAGAAATGGCAAGCAGTGCAACTGTTCTAATGAGAAGAAAGCAAGCAGATAATGTTTAACTCTATGTATTAACATGATTTTCTTTGTTTTTGTTTGTTTTTTTCAGGAGAGAAATAGAAACAAACAATAACTATATGGAGATGTCCTGCTAGAATTACAACACTAATGATGTAGACTCTGGAAATGCCTAATATGTCTAAGAAGACGTTATTAAAGCTTTTTTCTGCTTAAGGTGACATCTTTGAACACTTTAACACAAAATTGACTCTTCTTGTAATGGTTCTCATCAGTGCATCTGCCCTTATACTCTCTCACCAAACACACTTGAGAACTGTACCTTCGTCAAGCACTTTCTGTCCTGAAGCTTTTACCAGTATCTGCTGTCTTTTGTATTTATGCATCCTAGCTAAGGCACAGGAGACGGAACGAATGCAAGGATTCATTAATTCTTTGAATTTGTTAAATACTAACATTTAACCATTAGAAGTGGTTCAATGATGTGAGATTCACATTGCTTCAACTTAATTTTTTCTTTGTTGTAGTTTTTTTAATTGTCAGTTTTTAGCTATTCAACAGATTAAAAGCAAATCATGCCATATTTAGTCCTGGAGTAAAACTCAAGTCTAAATGTTCATGTGAAAATTATTGTAGTAATCTTTTAATATGGCAAAGCAACTTTAAGCTGCAGTTTAGCCAAATGAAACGTAACATGAAATTATACTAGAATGACATTTCCCTTGTTTCAAACTGTTTGGTGTAAGAGAATATTAATATGCAGCTTGGTGGACACCACCACTTAATGCACATTTCTTTATTTTTTTTTTCTGTAACATGTATACTGAAAAAAGTGCATTTGTCTGAGGAACTGTTTGTTTGCTACCACTCAATGAATCTCAGTTTTGAGTAAATGTACCTCAGTCTAAATCAGACTTTTTATGACCTTTATAACTACATTTAAAATAATCTTTAATTCCTATTTCTGGGTGTTTGCAAGCCTGACAGATTGCTATCATGAAAGTGAAAATTTACTCCTCTAGGTGATTCACTAGCTAAATAAACATAATTCTTGTTTAGCAAGCATATACTGTTTCTCAAATTTTTTTATTTCATTGTCCCAACATCCAGGTGGTTTTTTTCCCTATTAAAAAATATTTTGAGAAAAATACTTTAATCCATGGAGATGACATATTCATAGCTATGTTAACATGAGTTTTTTGTTAGAACCGTGCATCAAGAATTTTAGAATACGTAATTCTGTATAAGTTTCTAACTCCTAAAAATGCTGTCTTTTCTTTCAGTTTGTATAGCAACACATTCTATCTGCTGGAAGAGAATATTAAAAAAATGTTAAGCGGGTGTATTGACTGTACAAAATACTGAACAGCCTGTACCAAACTCCAGGGATAGCTTTCTCTTTTTAGAATGGCAGTGTAGAAGTCAGATATGTTATAGCTTAAAATAGCAATACCACAAATTATTTGAACATGTTTCATATCTTACTGCCCAACACAGATGTTTATATTGTGTTTCAAGTCCTTCAGTTACAGATTCTGGCAAACAGAGTTCTGGAGTTTAAGTGGGAAAGATTCATTTTGAATACAGACTATTTTGCTATATTTTATTTCCTCTCTTCCAAAGCCCCTTGCACTCTTCTAACCTTGCAAATACAAAGTTCAATACACACTTATTTCTTGGTCATTATTTAAAATGTTGTTTGAGACTGTGGAGTAGCAGATGGGAATCTTAATTCTTACTGCCAGTTTTCTGGAAGCTCAAAAGAGAAATCAGTCCTGTATTCTGGAGAAAAGAAGCAACCTCACTTAAATGCCTATATGTAACAAATAGCAAGTGGGTAAGGGAGGGATAAGCAAAGTGTATATTATAAGAGGAGACTAGGAGATAAAGGTTTCAAGCCCAAACCCTACGAAATTTGGCTTAAGCCCCAAAATTGCCACTTCCATGTGTATCTGTTTCTTGCTAACAAGTTTTAAAGCTATTTGTTTCCCTCTGTTGTCTGATTTATGGATAACTGCCTATTATTCCAACTGTCATTGATCAATTGAAGTGGCAAAGGTCAGTGTTGTGAGTCCAAAGAATATAGTCCTTCTGATGATCCCTCAGAGGATCAGCATGCTTCTGTTTCTTTGTTACAAAAATATCTAATGAAAATGCACAGAAATTTCCAGTTAAAAGAAAGCTACTGTTAGAGTCAGGCATTCAGGAATTGATTGCATGTGCAACCTTAATTTGCTTCCACTGCAGTATACATATTTTTGCAGGCTTTGTTAGTATTTCCTGCTTTATCCCTTGCCTCTTTTATTCTAATAGCATGAGCATTGCTCTTGGGTTGAATCAGGTTTAATATAAAATGGGTTCATCATGCCATTGCAGCCTTTGAAAGCTTGGAAAATGAGACAGGATTGTGAGAGAAGGAGGTGATCACATTTAGAGAGCTGTGACAGTTCTTACACTGTTCTAGGACTGTTAGCAAATCTACAAATAGAGTTTCATTGCTGATGGTGTTAGTCATGTTGCGACCAATTTGCTGACTGCTGAGGGTGCAGCTGAAATTAAAAGGAATTTTATGTGCATATAAAGTACTGTAAAAATGGTATATAACATTGTAAAATCAGCTATGGAGTGCTGCACTAATTAATGGACATGTGAAATTTCTAGCCTTCAGCTTCCTTATGCACAAGTTCTTTTCCTCCAGAAAGAAAAGGAATGGTGCTTAATATCTCAAATAAATGTAGAAATACCTTTTTTTTTTTTTTTTGGGTCTGATTTTTCAATACAGTGAATTGCTAATGGAGGAGTCAGTAGAACCTCTTTTCTGTTCCTGATGGATGCCTCCTTCTTTCTGTCAGAATTTGTTTTCCTGCGGTCCATACTGATCCAGATGAAGATGTTTTCTGCTGATTGAATGGTCTGAGCAGTTCTCTGTGAGGCTGGATGTTTGGAAGGGGGATGGCGGGAGGGCAAGGAAGGACATGTGTCCTTTCAGAAGCAGGTACCCACTGTTGAATAGGCTTAGCTGCCCTATAGCTACACACCTGTGGTTTGGTCAGCCAGAGGTGCAGCAGGATGTTTAAAACTGGGAAAGGCTTCCCAAGAAAAACTCAAGATCAATTCTGTTTTCAGTGTAAGATTTCAGTAGTTATACGGTGAAACATGGTATCACACACATTTAGTGATATCAGGAGGAGGGGAGAAATGCTGGGTATTTTCCATTTTGACCACTTCTTCCACTTTGGAAGAGACTTGTGAATTCATTACAGAAAAGTTATAGCTGAATGGGTTGTCCTAACAACACAAGTGGGACACATTAAAGTTGTATGAGTTTTGCTAACCTTTGAGTGTCTCTTGACTTTGTAACATCAGCATCTTTAACATACTTTTTTGGTATTTGACAAGAAATGATTCCTGTCAGTTGAATGCTGAAGTTGCTGCCTTAAGAAAGATGTGGACACTAACCTGAGGGACTTGGATTGGGAAAAACTCGATATTTACAAGCAGACAAATTTCACTACTTCATATATTTTGTACTTCTGGGTTTAATTTATGAAATGCTTGCTTCCATACATCCTCTTGCTCTGTTTTCTTTTTTGGAGACTCTGGCAGTCTCATAATGCACTATCTACAAAATCTAGATAAAAAAAAAAAAAAAAAAAAAAAAAAAAAAAAAACCCATGCCAAAATTATTCTTGCCCCAGACAAATCCGTGGCACCAAAAAAAGGATAATGTTGAACTCTTGGTCAAGTGTAAATATTCTAATATGTAGGAAGAAGCATCTTATAATTTGTCAGTGTTCACTCAAAAGTTGTATTTTGAAGGTGGTTTCTATTTCATAGAATTTGCATACTTGCAATAATATTCCTTACAAAGGAAGTTTCAAATAAACTAAAAAAGTTTAAAATAAACTGGTTTGATATACAAACATCAGTGCATCTTTCCTAGCTGAAACTGAGTTGAAGCAACAGTAACAGTGTTTTTAATTCTGTGCATAGCAGTTACCTTAATTTTTCAAAATGATCGGTGACTCTTTCACCAGAAAGATATTTACATACTTCAGCTGATTCTAGTGCAGTGAAAATCTAGTGTGGACAGTCTTTGAATTTTCTGCAGCGCTAATTTTTAAATGAATAATTCTAGGCATTCAAAAACAAATCACCCTTTAGGAATGGATTTTATGTACTTTTCAAAACCATTTGAACTCATTTTCCCCTACCATTTTGTTAATGAAATACACACAGATTTTTCAATGTCATGTTTATTCTTTTGCCAAGTGAAGATCTGTGTAATTTATTGATCAACTAAGAGAGATCGAGAGCAGTTCATTCTCCATCCAGTTGCAGCAAACCCTTGGTTTAAATTTTGTGGGATTTTTTTTGTGTGTGTGCATTAGAGTATGGTAACTTAGATTAGAATTCATTAGCATAAGAATTGACCATTTGATCTTATTTAATCAGCTTGAAATTTCCCCAAAACTAACCTCTTTTTCACATCATTGTTTATTTTATTTTTCAGCCTGACCCATCCACCATAGTTTAGCATAAGAGAGGAAAGAATTTCCCTATGTATTATAGGAATTTTAAGTAAATTAGTTTGGCCTCATATAAAAATATTAGTGTACAGCTGGCATGTTTTCCTCAAAAAATCTGTTCCATACTGTCTGTTCTACTTTATATATTTTAATAGAGTGCATTTTAATATAAATATGGACCTTTCCATTCACTAAGTTAAAAGCCTGGCCTGGATACAAACTTGACAGCATTTCTCTTCCAATAATAATCCTGAAGCATTCTTGGTAATGATAATTTCAGTATCCAAGGATCTCTAAGCCAAATGTCAATAAAAAAACTTGCTGTTTGTTAATATAAAGGGATGCATAATGTCTGTGTTATCTGTTCTTTTTTGACATTGTCCTTTCTCCACAAGTGGAAGTCTGGCAAACAGGAGTTCAGTGATCAGTTGGACATCTCCTTCAATCAATTTCCCTACATGTTTTGCAAGAAACTGTCTTGTCATACTGCAAGCAGAGCGCACAAATGGGCGGGTCTTCAGCTCTTCCTCCAGAAGTCTTTTCTTAGTCAGGCATTCAAGAGACAGTGAATTTCTTACTCCTGTCTGAGTAAGAATTCCTTCCCCCTTCGTTATCCTCTCTGGGAAGACTCTGTTGTCATGTTTTTTTGTCTGCTGCTTTGTTTGGGTGCCCATGAGGGAAGCCTGGCATTGGATGCTGTTTTCACAATCTACCAAAAAATTTCTGACTTTACTTATTTCCCTCTCTCGAAAGAGGAAATCTCCTGACTGAATTTAACTTGACTCAGTCTGTTTGGCACAATGTAAATAGAGAAATATTGCTTTAATAACTGAGTGAATTCAGCCTCCCATGTGGAGTATGGCTTTTTTTTTTTTTTTTTTTAAAGTTAACTGCAGCATTTTCGTTCAGAAAGTGGAAAGAAACATGATTTCATTGGGATTTTAAAGAGCATACAGTTATTCAAATACAAGGCTCCACTCTAAGCGTGCTTCTGAATTTTAGTGGTGGCAATAACCTATGTGTTAACAGTGAGAGTTTATAAGCTGTTTGCATACCCTGTGTGCATTTGCACTTGCCATCTTAATACTGAATTAACTTCCTTTGCTTGTAAAATCAGCTTGTAACACTTGAGAGACTTCATTGTTTTTTTTCTTGTTTTGAATTTCATACACTCACAGATACTACAACATTTCATCTGCCTGCACAAGTTTACGTGCATCTTGAGAATGAAGTGGATGTTTGTGTAAAAGGAAACAAGATACTCTAGATTGATGACTGTATTTCAAGTTGAGCTCGTGGGCTTTCAGATGAACAAGCTGTCTTGATTTGTGCCCTCGTATGTGAAGCATTACACTTTAATCTTGAACTCTGAATTAATGCATCCTTTCTTTCTTGTTCTGTAAACATCTGAAAGAACCTCAGATGTTAAAAAGTCCTCGCTTTATGCTCAGTCCAGGAATAAAAATTTCCAAACTAAGCATTTGAGCAAGCTGGATGTAGGTTTAGCTTTAGTTTGAGCTAAGCTGTTACATTTCAGCAAAAGGATGATAGAAAAGGTTGTGGGTCTTTCATTATGTACTGTAATTGTATATCTACTAAAAAAAAAAGCTGAAATTTTATTTTGCAAGCATTAATATATGCAGCTGGTGTTCAGTATTACCCAAGAATCTTACAAGTATTTGCATGAGTTCAGATTAGCAGCTACATAAAACAAAGGATGAAAGGATTGAGAGCTCTCCTTTTCAGGAATACAGAACTGTTAAACTGGTTAAAATTCAGATGTTTGTGCTATGTGACCGCAATACATTGGATGTTAAATCTGTCCCTCTTCTGCTGGTTCTCTGGAAAACATTGCTACTAAATTCTTATGGTAATTTCTTGGGTTTTTTTTTACCTAAATTGGCTGCCAGTTTGTTTTCAAGTGCAAAACTCGTTTGCAGCTTAGTTCTCATGAGATGCTTCAATGGGTTTTGTGAGTGTGGTGCTTCATCAAAAAATGCATAAAACTGTATTTTTTCTTTAGGTTAATGTAACTTAATTGCTATTAACTTGAGCTGTATTCCATTCAACTTCATATTTCATGATAATGCGTGGTCTTTCAGTTGTATCCATCTTCTTTAATTTCAAGAATACCACATGCAGAATAATTCAGAGGAGTTTTTAGTTCCTGAAATTTATGCTTATTTTATTTTAAATGTTAATAAATAGCTATTGTATCTGCTTTTTGGGTTGCTAGTGAGTATTGATGATTTTTTGGAAAACTGAAAGTAAAATGTGGAGACAGGAATACTTGTCCTGGGAAGCAGATGAAATGCTGGAACACCAAACAGAGCTAACAGGTGCATGAGACAAAGAAAAGAACAGCAAAGAAAGGTTGATTGTTCACTCACACTTCAGTGTAGCTTTTCAGATGCCAGAAGAATCTTATGAGCAAAGAATTAAGATATTTACATAGTTCAGTTGAATTCCTATTTTGGTCTGCTTGTTTTGTGGGTTTTTTTTGTTTTGTTTTGGGGTCATTTCTTTCTTCTTTCACCCATTTATCTCTTATATATTTCTTCCTCTTTTAACATTATGGTTCTGCTTTTGTCCTTACATCAGCTTACAGTCTTAAGAGTTAACTTGCGCTCCACTATAAAGTTCCCTATTTCACATTTTCTTTAAATAAGCCATACATTTTCCAGGGCTCTGAAGGTTAGTCGTGTTCAATGTATAGGCCATTCCCCTGCCGCAAGTCCTCCTTTCTTGTTACGAGACTTCCCCAGCTGATTTCATGGTCGGTGATTTTTCTAGTCTTGCTTAATTTTAAGTTCCTTATCTGAAGAAGTTACTCACTTACTAGTTTATTTTTTTGAGTAATTGTTAATCTTTGGAGCTGGCTATACTGATAAGTTGCATCATTTATTTTTTTTATCCTCATACTGAGTAAATGACAAGATAATGAAATACGATTAAGTTCTATATTTGATTAAAAAAATACTGAAGGTTTCCCACACAAGCTGTGTTCTGAATACTTTCACTGCTTAACTCTCTTACAAGTTCTAGTTAGTTTTCTCTGTGCCAAATGTGTCTTAATGGTGTTAAAGGCTTTTTAGGTAGACTGAAAAAGTCTCTCTTTAAACTCAGGTTTTCTGCAGGATTACACCATGATGGAGTTTCTCGTTTAGTGTCTCTCTTTAGATCTGAGAGTAAGATTGTGACTGTTGAGTAACTGAGCCTACCTGCTTGTTCTGCAATAGAAAATTCACTTGAAAGGACACTTTGACTTTCTACCTTTTTTTTCTTTGGATGTTTTCCTCCTGTTCCTTGCAATTCAATTAATCATACCTATCACATGTAAAAGAACAATGAGCTGTTGGTTTATTCAGTTGGAACAAGTGGGGAGGGATAATGGGAAATATTTCAAGAAAATGAGAAACAGATGGAATTGTGAGATATTCCCACCTGCAGGGAGCAAACACACTAACAAAGCCTAAGCTAAAAGGAAATTGAGGAAATGCTGTCCAGATGTATGCTGTTTCTCTATGCACTTATATGTTGGTTCAGAAGTTTATGTTGTGGGTTTTTTTGTTTTCTTTTTCTTTTTTTTTTTTTTTTTTTAATTGAAGGAGTTTGCTCTTCTTAAACCTACAGTTCTAATGACTGCAAAGAATAAAACTCTTTTTCTGTTGGGAGAAACTGTAATTTTCCATTTTTTTTAATTTATTGATTTTAAATTTGGAAGGTACTTCTCAGTCCTTTACTCCTTCTCTTCCATCTTCAAATTCCCCAGAAAGCACTACAAGCAATGCAGGAAAAAGTTTCTATAACACAGACTTTTCAACAAGTAAATCTTGGAAGTTTGGGAGCTTGGGAGGCAAGCTGCCAGCCCACAGAGAAGTGTACAGAGAGAAGCGTCAGCCTGGGGTGATGCTACCTGGGTGATCCTGGATGATAATCCAGGTGACTTTTCAAGATGGGAGTGTAAAAAGAGACCTGAGATAGGGTATGCCTAGAAGTTAAGGTAGCACTAAGGCAGAAGCTTACCTGAGACCCCAAATGAAACCATCCCTGCTGCAGAGTGTCTTTCGAATGATGCATGAGCAACATGGAAGAAAAGCATTCTGGGTACAGATTGGGAATTAATGATTTAATAAAGCACTGGGATAATAGTGTGATGAGGTGTACAGAACAGAGTAACTACTTTCTGTGCTGTACTTTTAAGTCACTGAATGTGATAAGATTTATTTAAGCCATCTAGCTTTCCTGAAATCCTGGTATCAAAATACTGCTGGAAAAAAGAAATTGTTACGCATTTGGCAGTCAAAGGTAATCTTGAGTGAGATATTCAAAATGTTTACTTCTGCAAAAATCAGTGTGCTCAAATTTCTCCTCTTAGAGAAACATCTTCAACTAAAATGCACAAGAGTAATGCAGTAATTTTTCCACTTATACCTAGTCAACCATCAGTGGGCATTGACTCATCTATATTTAACTGATAATGTAATAATCCTATTGTAATAAATCACATTTTCTGCAGGAGAATTGAAGGACACCAAAGGGTGAGACACTTCACAAATAGATGTCCCTGGACTTTAATTAAGACAGACTGAGGAAATGGGGATAGTTGAGGGACGAATGTACTGGCAGCAAATACATTACTTTTTTTTTTTTTTTTAATAGGTTCATTTTGGTTATCTTTTATGTGGAGTGGGAAAAAATAGTGGGATACATGGAAACTATGGAAAAGATGTTGAAGGTAGAAAAGTGATAGGTAGGGGCTGAGAAGGTTTTAGTGACAAAGGTACAGGATGAACCGTGGATAGAGAAGGTGTGGAAATGGATATAAAGGGATCTTGAAATAAATCTGTTGATAGCAATTGGGGATTTTTCAGTCTTAAGACTGGTTGAATTGAGAAAAAAGATCTGCAGCACAGGTATTTCATTACACAGGTAGGAGGAAAGAGTTGAAAGTACGGGTGCCTGCTGCCAGAATGGCTGCAGTTCTCTGGTGGTTGCAGGTTCCTGCACAAAGGTAAGAGCTTGACCTTGAGTCACATCTGCCTGAGGAGAGAAGTCAAGAGGAAAACATTCAGGCTGGTAAGTACTTTACCCACTAATCTGCCAGCAAAATTTAAAGGGATGAGCCCTGTGCAGCTTTTCAAAGACAAGAACAGTGCGGAGTTTTAAGGGAGACTGCACCTCTAACTATGAAAGCTTGCAGGAGACACTTAAGACGATTTTAGCCTTCCGCTGTCGTCCGGTTTTCATCACTAATAAGTTCACTGCTGCTTGATTTGGATCGGGTTTTGTAGTTCTTTCAATCTTTATGGAATGCTGTGATACTGCAGAAAGTTTTGGAGCCATGTTCTTTTTAAGCACAAAGCTTCACAGACTTAAGGCTAGCCCAAAGTCCTTGGTTAGTAATGTCACCAAGGCTAACACCCACTACAGATCAAATCTGTAATATAAACAAACAAGCAAAAAACCTAGAGAGTTTTCTGCCCCACTAGCTCTAGAGAAATGAACCAAAATGGGGGATGTAAAAAAAAAAATATCTGAATTTCATTTTATTGCCTGAACTGAGATCCAGAAAATATGGAAAAAATAAACTTCAGTCCAAAGTTTTAACAAGTTCAAGAAGTTTGTTGCAAAACAAATATTTTGAAATTTCAGCCCTTTCTGTGGATGTCTGACAATCAAAATCTCCCCAAAAATTGCATTGTATGAGAATGGATATGCCAGTTAGGCCAAAGATCTGGCTAATCTGATACTCTGCCTCTGATCACAGCTAACTGGAAGAAGAGCGTAAGAGCAAGGAAAGCAGAAGCTGTCTGGTTCACTTCCCTAGCCCCAAACTAGCTGGGACTTTCTAAATCGGGACCCTTTCTGGATTTTTACTTCAGTGAGTAAAATAATATTAACATATCTGCAGCAGAAACATGACTCATTTGACAGCCAAGAACAAGAAAGTCCATTGAGAACTTTCTCAAAAGGACTAAGTTAAGCATGGATGTTATCTGTTAAAGAGAAACTTTAACCAAATAAGAAAAATGATCAAGATATTGCATAGAATGCCATTTTACAGGCAAAATGGCATTTACTGTGCAAAATTAAATCTGTACTGCACATGACAGAAATGCGGCTGGAAAGTTTCAGTTACTAGGTGTAGCTGAAGGACTATCCGCGGACTTTCCACATTCTGTTTTCCCCTAGAAAAATACCTCAGAGCTCCAGCAATTAGTTACCTTTGGAGAGCATTTGGTCGAAGTTTCCGTCTTTAACTGTGTTTGGTATTCCAGAGGAAGCATACTAAAGCAACCTACAGAAGAACTAAATATAGGAGCTGCATGGGGGCAGGTGCTGCACTCCCACTAACTGAAGTGTTCTGTCCCTGCACAAAGACAAAATGTGCTTGACGTTGGGTTAGTTACTGGCTTGGGTGCACTCTTTGCTATTGATTTCTTCCCTCATGCTCATGTCAGGGCCTGCAGGAATTCGCATAGGAAAATGTGTTCCCTGGTGAAAGCTGGGTCCTTTGCTTTTAGCTGAAGTGTAATTGCTGGAGGAAATAGCTTTCTGAAATAAAGAGATGTTGCTTAGGAATCCAGGTTTTCCTTCCAGGAACTTCTATTCCCAGAACAGGGGTGAAATGCTGTTTGGTATTACCTCTTATATTCTACGTATTTTAACCTGAGTATTCAGCTTTCTTTACAGATGTAGAACCCTTTTGTAAAAGATTGAATTTCAAGCATACTGTAATTTGCACAGAGCTCAGATTATTCTAAAGCTGGTATAAAGATGTCGTTACACAAGTTAGTTGTATTATTTTGAAAGAGTAAGAGCTAGGATGGGAAAAGTCCTTTTT
>JANHGB010024114.1:0-19928 GCA_026283785.1 Coracopsis vasa | reverse complement strand
TCCATGTCCTTTTTATGTTGAGGACACCAGAACTGCACACAATACTCCAAGTGAGGTCTCACGAGAGCAGAGTAGAGTGGCAGGATCACCTCCTTTGACCTGCTGGTCACGCTCCTTCTGATGCATCCCAGGATACAGTTGGCTTTCTGGGCTGCGAGCGCACACTAAAGCCAGCTCATGTTCATTTTCTCATCGACCAGCACCCCCAAGTCCTTCTCCTCAGGGCTGCTCTGAATCTTTTCTCTACAGATTTTCACAGAGTACATTCAGACTCCCTTGTTAGATATAGCTATACCAGCTCACAGTATATAACACTACTCCTGGTACATTTTGTAGACACACACCAAGTACGATGCCCATGTTATCAGCCTGGCCTAAACTACGATGCTATGGCTTAAAATGGGTACAAGCATGATGCAAATATTGAAGATGTGCCTTGGCTCATCACTAGGGGAAACAAGGACTCATACAAGCATTGCTGCGTCCTTCAGCAGCTCCCCTGCCACAGATGTTGCTTCTCACCCCTGCCCTCCCTCAGTCTGCTTGGATTATTTTTGCTTTCTCTATTTACCCCTTGCCCTTCTCTGCTCTGTGTGATCAGTACGACATTTTTTCCTGAGTTTTGAGTGATGAGATCCCAGCTGTGCATATTCTGGGGCTGGTATCTGAATGGAAGATACCTTCAGCAGATAAGCACACCCAGCCCTGCCTGCCATCTGTCCCCAGCTCTAGAGGTGTGAGAGAAATTATAATTGTTATTCTCTGCAATGAGTATTTGGTATTTAACAATGATATTCTACACTCCTTGTGATAAAATAGTGTAAGCCGAAAACAGAACCTGTATTCTCCGATTTAAAAGCCCCAGCATACAGGTACCATCTCTGCAGCTTAGCAAACCAAGAATACTGCCAGCACAAAAAAGCCACTGAGCAATTCATTAAAGAAACCCTTGTCAAACACAGTTTGGGGCTCCTTGGATGCCTCATTTTCATCAGAAGTTAACCCTGCAGCTAATTGAGGGATCATAACTCGACTTTCTGATTGTTCTCTGTAGGACTTAACAACCCTGAGAACATCCACTTCCATCATTTTGATGACACTGAGCCTTTTAATCAGGCACCACAGTTTGCAAGGGCTGCAGTGTTAGTTATCTGTTATAAATAGTTCACTGCCAAAAAATATCAGATAGTTTCTGCAATATTTATGGTAAGAAGATTTAATGAAATTAACATCCTGGCATTAGCAGAGGAGCTATTTCAAAAAGGGTGATCTTCAGAAAGGTTCAAGGTGCTGTAAACTCTGCAATATGCTACTTAAAAATATATAACAGTTATGTTCCATGTGCTCCAATGTCTGTGATGCAAATGGAAGCAAAGATCCCTTGATTTTTCTGCCCTACTGTCATTTCTTAATTCTGGAGTTGCTCCGTGGGAGTCCTTACCAGGGGGAGGGCTGAACCAGAGAAGAGGGTGATGGTGTGGCAGTTGCAAGGGCACTAACGCACAGGGGAGGGTATACGGGCATGGCTTTCATAGGAAACTTTACTGCCAAACTACTTGGATTTTTCCAGGGTTTTTATCTGGATTCAGAGGTACAGCAATTGAGATAATCACATCTGTCCAGCTCAGTGGGTAACATACAGTCTTCTTTGAACTGATTGAGAGAAATTACCATTAATATTGATATCTGCTGTTGACTTCATTTCATATATTTCACATGCAGCTTATACTTTTGAAAAACTGGCTCATGTTTAATCACAAGTAGACAAAATGAGTTTGGGTATACATCTTAGGAAATTCTGCTTAGGAAATAACACTGACCAGATGCCAAAAGATGTAAAAGATGAGTATCTGAATAAAAAAATGCCAATCTGCAAGATAAAATATTCCTAACTATAAATACTGAATATTAATCCAGCAAAAATGGAAGACATAAGTGGGAAGCATTATTAAAAAGATGGCTATTAGTCTTTATTTATCTCCTTTAGCATGATAAACACTCTTATTGTCTCCTGAGTCTACCTAATTGCAACTGGAAAATTGTTGCCATGGATGCCACTAAGGTATGCAGATTGATAGTTTCTATTTTTTTAATGTTTCAATGGTTCTTTGTACGGTACGAGTGGAAGCGCCGCCAGAATTCAGATCAAAACATGCAGTTAGCTGAGTGATGAGACACAGCCACTTTGCAAGTGGACAAAAGCAGAACAATTGGTTTATATCACTTGCAAACCCTTTTGTAAGACTTCAGCTGCTCAATTAGCATACAGTGCTCTAGGGAAGGGACAGGGAGCTTTGATGAGCTCGCCGCTGGGACAAGAGGCATTGTGCATGTGGGGTGACCTGCCTGCACTCTATGGCAGTGGCTGCCGCAATGGGATAGCATCTAGTTTTACCATACTCTGGTATCAGCCCACAAATCTGGGCTAAGGAGCAGCAGGCAAGTATTGTAAGCAGCAGCCAAAATGTGTATTTAGCAAAATCACCACAGGTTCAGCTCTTGAACTAAAACTCAGCACTGGACAGCAGTCATTGTCTAGACTTGTGTCAGTACTCAATTTCCCCAGTGATGTGCCAAATGAAAGTCTTACTTCACCATCCATCTAAGGTCTGCAAATGCCATTGACCCATAGTAACCAACTGTCCAACAACAAATAAGAGGGACTTTTTACAAGGGCAGGTAGTGACAGGACAAGAGGAAATGGCTTTAAACTGACAGAAGGCAGATTTAGGTTAGATATTAGGAAGAAGTTCTTCCCTGTAAGGGTCTGGCACAGGTTACCCAGAGAAGCTGCGGCTGCCCCATCCCTGGCAGTGTTCAAGGCCAGGTTGGATGGGGCTTTGAGCAACCTGGTCTAATGGAAGGAGTCCCAGCCCATGGTAGGGGGGTTGGAATTGATGATCTTTAAGGTCCCTTCCAACGCAAACCATTCAAGGATTCTATACAACCAGTCAACAAGCTTTTCAAAAGTAACACTATTACAAGCAGTTTAGTTTATCAGAGAAGGAGAGAGAGAGAAAGAATGGGAGAGGAAAGAGTGGGTTTGTATTTCGCTTCACCACCTGCTTCTCATGCCTTTCCCACAAACTTTTTACCTTTTCACAGAAGAACATGCTGCACAGACCTCCCCAAACTGATATTTTAAAAGATTCCTAAGAAATCAGATTATGGCCACAGTAATCAGACACACCGCTCCCTCCCATTCCTCTTTTACAGATTTGCAAAGAAGGAAAACTACGTGTCCTGGCACATCAAGGGATGTTTCCCTGTAAAATTATGTTCTTCATCTCAGTTACAAAACCTATTTCTATTACTCCATTCAGGACCAAAGAGGAACAAAATAAAACACCATTTCCCAAGAAAATTGGTAGTCACGTTGGTGACACACACTTGGTTTTTTTCTCCCACCCAGGCTTTTCTGAGCCTGTCAGCCCCACCAGGAGTGAGCAGGGCTGTGGATGGCAACTTGGGCTACTAGGGACCTGTTGGGGTTTCTGCATGTGAGCCAGCAGCTGCAACAGCCGCAGCACTTACAAGCTATTTCACAAGCCTGTTGTGACCATTAATTACACCCTATTTGCAGAGAGCTTGGAAGATCCTATTATGTGAGGAGCAGCCTTTAGGAAATCATTTAATACCTATACATAACTTCCACACAAAGACTATTTAATGTTGTTCTACAAGCGTCAGTACTAAAATCTATTAAATGCCAGTGGCACAAACGAATAGCTTTCTCACATTCAAAAATGCTAATATATTTAGATAAAAGCCCAGAACAATAGAATTTTCTATTTATTTATGTCAAAAGTGTAACAAACTCAGCAAGTCACATTTTAACTACTGAGCTAGATCATTTTTAAATCATTTCAGATTAATAACCCTCCAAGTTGAATCAGGCTTTCAGCAACCTGGTGTAGTAGAAGGTGTCTCTGGCCATGGCAGGGAGTTTGGAACTAGATGGTCTTTAAGGTCCCTTCCAACTCAAATCATTCTGTGTTTCTATGAATAGTAGAATTCTGTCTTAGCTGACATTAAAAAGATGAGAAGAAAGTACTTTAGTAGGGCTTCTTTAACCTCTTTTTACTCACTATTTCAGTCTCTGTCTTTGATAAAATAAGCAAAAAAATACAAAAATTAGTGCCACTGCAGGCTGTGGTTGAAGGTGCATGGTTTCTTTACACAGCTTTCCCTGCTACTGCCCCAAAGGTAGGTAAAATAGTAGGAAAATGCATGTTGCAACACAGAGACTGTCTCTAGGTCCTGATGTGACCAAAGTCTGCATTGACAAAAGGGCATTCGATAATATATGTACACATTATTTTAGTCTAGCAGTCTATAGTTAATACAACAAAATTTGGCAATAGAATTATATGTTGGAGTCTAGCAAGAACAAAGACTAAAGCTCTCTGGCAAAAGAATTATATTTAACCTGAGTCTCTCCTAGCCTGTGTTAGCTCTCTTGCCCCAAGGAGTATCAGCAGTGGCAAATGGACAGCTGATGTTTGACCACTCTCAGAGTATCAAACGGGTGGCACACTGCTCAGAGCAGCAACAGTGCAGAAAACATAATCAGTATCATAAAAACAAGACCTAGTATTAATTTCTTTAGTGCGAGGCTGAACTGGGCAGTTACACTCCTTGCAGTGATGCTAATCCTGTCGTTTGAGTGTCTAATGCCAAAGGTAGTTCCAGTAACACCAGCCGGCATTCTCATGCCTTTTGGCTTTCTACCATACATCCATCCATGCCCAAGCACAGCATAGAAAGGACTATCAGGTTCATGACTAACAGCTGGTCACAGCACCAGTCAGGAGGCCTATACTACTGGCAAAAACCCGTGACAGCAGTAGTGCTTATTTTCTAACAAGAGCAGAAAGAGAGCAACAGGGTTTGACAAGTGGTTCTCACTGCCAGATACCTATATCACCCTGTCGGGGGGAAAGTAAGACTTCATTTGGTTGACCAGCACTGCTGCCTTCTCCCATCGAGAGCTATGTTCATAGAATCCTAGACTGGTTTGGGTTGGAAGGGAACATAAAGGTCATCCAGTTCCAACTCCCCTGCCACAGGCAGGGACACCTTCCACCAGACCAGGTTGCTTAAAGCCCAGTCCAACCTGACCTTAAACATTGCCAGGGATGGTGCAGCCACAGCTTCTCTGGGCAACCTGTTCAGTGCTCTTGCTTTGTTCCCAAGATTTTGCACTAGATGCACTGGGTATTTTCGTAATGCATCTTTATTGCTAAAAAAAATAAATCAGCAAGCATCTCAAAATAGACATGCACAATATTTCACTGCTGACAAAGCAGGACAGAAAGACCTGTTTTGAATGGATGAAAGAACAAGAAATTCTCATCTAGCTTGCAGTAAACTTGCAAAGAGCTATTTGATGAATAAATTAGCTAAAACAGCATCACTTGCTTTACCTGCAGCTTTTGAGGACAACTTGCTTGTTCTCATGTGGAGTAGTCAATTACAAAAATGCAAATCAAAACAAGTAATAGGCTCTGTTTCCAAAAGAAAAAGAAAAATCAAGTAACATTTAGAAGTCCTACAAGACCAAAACAAATAATACCTGTAATGGTAATGATCTATCTAAAGAAATATTTCACTAGAAAGGCATTTGCTTCCCTTCCATTCTCCGTTCTTTGCACAGGCTCCATCAGCAGACTGATCACCAGCGTGCCAAGTTAGAAGTTCATAGGTGAGCCCATTTCACAACAGTTATGCTCATAGTTCCCACAGTCTGTATAAATTGCTGTACCAATTCAGTATCTCTAGGAAAATGCAGACATCTGCAGCAGTAATGGCTACAGGGACTAATGTTTCGGAAATCCCTGCTTTGCCATTGGCTGGTGATGAAGACCACTAATGAACCCAGCATTTCCTGGGCTCCAGGAAGAGTTAGGAGTATCAGAATGCTGCATTAGGAGCTGAGGCTGCCCAGGACCGGTGTCCCCACCAGGTGCACACACATCACCAAGGGTGGGATGGGATTCCCACGGATACTGTATGTTTCTTAATGGTGGGGTTGATCGAGGTGTCTTGTTTCACCGAGAAGATGCTTAAACACCTTGCCAACTTTAGCTCCTCTTTCTCATCAGGTTTATTCTTTTAAATTAGTGAAACAAGCTAAATTAAAAATCTCTCATCTCCATTATGAAACACATAAACCAATGCCTCAGAACAAATGTGCTATGAAATGTTGATCTTTTCCTCACATAAAGCCAACACAGTCCTCGGACTGAACCATTCTCCCTCAAAATCATAGCAGCTTAATCTGAGAAGTATACTTATAACTCTTATAGTTTTGTAACATATATTAATATTTCACCAGTAAAGAACTGGTCCTCACACATAAAGTTTGATCCTGTTTTATGTACTCATTCCACCAGTGGCTGGAAACTTAGATACATAAATGCTGCAGCATCAACCTCTTTTCCAGTCGCTATTCTTTTATTCCTTCTAAAAAACCTTCTTTCTCATGTCCATTATAATCCAAGGCAGAAAGAAGAGACTCCATATGTAACACCTTTGAGCATCATTCAGTTATGGTAACCATTTTATCCTTACTGCCTTTTCTCCATCTTCTGTAGTTTACTTCACATGATTTTATCTGGCCTCCAGTAGCCCTTTCCCCTACCATAGCACAGGCCAAGTGCCAGAAGGGGAGGAACGATGGGATCAAAAGCTCAGTCTGGATTTCCGAAGCTACTCTTGCATCTACAGTATGTGTTAGCATCTGAATAATTCATTGCTTAGGATATTATAGCACTGTTTTTGTAGGTCACGGTTTTTCAGCGACAGACGTTTAGCATACAGCAACTGCTTTAAATTGCTACACAGAGCAAATTTAATCCAAATCTGTGAATAATTTGGAAATGCCAAAAATAAACTTAAAAAAACCCTAGTGAATGTTATGTGTGCTCTAGGAAGCGCAGACAATGATTTCACACACTGTATAATAAAGAAATAGCGAATCACCTGCAAATGTTAAAGATGTTTAGCACACATTCAGGGGGATGACACTGTACAGAACGACTAGGGCTGAAAGATTATGTTTCAAACCACAAACGAGTAAAAAAGAAGCCATAACGTATAATGCCACCCAAGCACAATTGCATTAACTCTCAACACTCAGTGACACGGAATTGGACTGTATTGATCATCATTGCTATGAGCTCCCTGAAAGCTGAGTGGTGAGAGAAGTCCTAAAGCTATAGCAAAAATCTGACTCTGCTCAGAAGGAAGGGTGCAAGGGTGTACGCCAGGGACAGGCAGCCTCTGTCAAATGCAGTCCCTGACCATACAGCAACCTTCAAGTCACTCTGTAAAAACATCCAAACTCTCTACTTGTGTGCTTCAAGAAAACTTGATTGAAAACCACCATGCAGAATACTACCCTAGCGAGCAGAGATATACCATGTGTCACCTGCTTGCCAGCCTCACATGCAGACAGAGGGGATTTGTCTCCATCCTCCATGGGAGCATTGCTCCCTTCCTCCCCACAGCAGAGCAGCTCTTTCCCTACTGACTGGGCAGGACTATGCACTAGCAACAGTCCTTCCAAGTTTCAAAATGCATTTTATTTAATAGAAATATTTCCTGAAATATCTTAACCAGGCCCTGTGGAACCCTATTAAGTATAGATGGTAGTTTTTTTCCCTAATTCTTCAAATCAGTGATAGTTAAAAGAGACTTGGAAAGGGAGCAGCAGTTTGCTTTCCCACCCAACAGCTGGAGGAGGAACAGGACAGACCTTGTTTGACTGCTTTGTATAACGAGTATAAAAACTTGGCATAAGATTTCACAGATGTTGTGTGCATTACTAAAAATGTATTTTTATCCATTTTTAATTTGAGTTGTCAGTCATAAAATACCTGCTGTGATTATGGCTGCTTCTCATTCACGTATTTGAAGAGACCTGCTTTGACAGGCACATTTTCATGGTTACGCTGCAAAGCACAAAGCGTAGCTTGGATGACAAGCTGGATGGCCAAGCTGGCAGGCAGGGTAAATGATTACAACACCTTTCTCAGTGGGATCTGGTGCAAGGGAAGGGTACTACCAGCCTAATTCAAAGAAAGCTCACCTTTTCAGTGAGCTTGTACTCAATACAACTGTGATCCCTTCCCAGGCACTTTAATAAAAGCAAAAAACCCAGCACACTCTTTTGATAGCATGGAAATTTACCCTCCCATGCAGCTGCATTTTAAATAAAGCTCCTTTTCCAAATCAACCACCTCATTACACAGTGATACTCATGAAGTCCACTTCATCCATGTACTTTTCTTTTTCTTTCTTTCTTGAACTGTAATAAAGTAGCATGTAAAGAAGGACAAATATGTAAAGGATTGCTCTATGATAGGGCACTTTTGGCTAAAGCTGTCTCTGCTGACCAGATTTTTTTGCAACTGCTCATCTTTTGAAGTAACTGTTCTTCACTGGACAGTGACAACAGGAATGGCAAAAGGACACTGAGAGGCACAAAAGCAAGGATCAAACCTATTTCATGTAACACTAGAAGGACATGGATGGTTCAAGAGGAGGAAAGCGTAACTTACAGAGATCTCGCTTCCTTCTGAGCTCTTCACAAGACAAGAAAATGGCCTGACTCTCAAAGAGTGAGTATTTCTGTGTGAAATACGTTGGACAGCAGGATCTGGAGATGTGCCCAGGCTCCCAACACCGGTGGGATCTCAAAAAGAGCTGTCTGCACCATGTCCAGACAGTTGTGAGCAAAGGCCCCGTCTGTGTTCACATCAGCATTTCAGGCAAGCACCACACTTCACTGAACAGGCTGGGGGTCTCAAATACAGGTTCTGAGTGTTACAGGCTTTACCAGAGCTCATGCTTGGTCTCTCCCTTACATGTGCAATAGACAGGACATTCCAACAGCAACAGATAAGGTCCCTTTCCTGCTGCTTGCACTGGGCATTCCAAAGGGCTTTGCAGGTCATGCCTCCCACAACCAAAAGGTCTCAGAAGGGAACTTAAGGATCTTTTTACTGGAGTTTTTTAATACCAAACTGGGTAAACACTGAACTTTTAGATGCTGACAAGCAGATTGGAGAAGCAACAATGAGTTATCTTGCCTTTACTCCAGGCTGTGGGCAAATTAAGGGGTGTGTTTTAATCGTACCTGGATTTCAGCTGCTGTATGCAGCTATGAAGTCACTGGCAAGCTGGGACCTGGCAATCATCCATGCCAGCTAGTCCATCAGTAGCTGCACCAAACACAGCACACAGAAGGAAGCACTAAACCAAACACAAAGTCTTCCAGACCCACCCACCCCCATACATAACATATCACAGATATATTTATCCTATATAGACATTTTAATTCAAGTGTAATACAACTGAAGAAGACCACTTTACATGCACCAGCTGAAGAGGATTACATTAGACTTTCCAGGACCAAAGACAACCACTACCTCAACCAGAATAGTGCTGCATTCATAGATCCTAATCCTGCCTTAAACAGAGAACGTAAGAATTACGGGCTTGAACAATTGAGATAAATGGGGTTTGAACTGAGGAAAGGTTCACATGGTTAAAGAACACAGGTGAATTGCTCCACCTGCCACCAGTGCTTGAAAAAGTATGAACAAACAGGCCAATAATATGCTGCAACAACACGGGTAATAAAATATAGGTTAAATGTAGTAGATTAAAATGTAGTATTTTAATCTACAGTATTTTCTGTGCAGTGCAAAGTGAAAAAAGGAAGACACTGCATTTGATGACAGCTATATGTATAGGTGAACATAATGAAAATTCAATTGCAAATACATGTGTTTTCATACAGAAGCAGGTTTTAGAGTATAGTCAGCTACTGTGGCATTTATCAAATCAAATATCAGGACTGTAAGTCCTTAAGGATATGGACTTTAGAAGCATATACATTTATTAAAAGTGAGTGTTTCATCACAATTTTAGTTATGACATAAAACCACTTCACATTTTTCTAAATCAGATTTTTTTTCCTGATAAATTATATTAAGCAAATTAAGTGAGACAAACCAAACTCCATCATCTGTTGCTGATCCATATGTGACTGCAGGCCTGGTCTTCTCTAAACACAGAAGAAATACTGCAGAAAAAGAAAGCAGCTTTATGTATTTTGTAAAGACAAAATCCCTCATAATAGCTCCTTCTGCAGTTCTTCGGTGTGTACATCTGCAACACTAATATAGATCAGAGGGAAGTGTACAAGAACACAGCAGCATTTTAATCTTTTGTTTTCTGTCAAAGTTTTTTTATATTCCTAGTGAAATTACTTTTGTATAATCAGTAATGGCAGCACATAGCTGCATTCCTTGCAGGTAAACACCAAGTAGTTTACACACAAGATTGAGATAGCTTATAAAAAACCTAGGAAACAGTAACATCTAAAATCAGATATAAAAGAAATCATATTTTCTCCAAATCAAATAAAAATCAAATAAAAATGCTTAAATAACTTATTCCCCGCAGTGTTAGAAAATAAAACAGTGCTGTACAAAGAGAGCCCAAGTACTCCACTATATGAACTAGAAATTGCTGGTTTTTATTAGGTATAAGTTAAACAGCAAGCGCAGTGGGGAGAAAAAAAAAAAAGTTACTGGACTTCATTACATTTTTAACTGCACCTTAGTTCTGTCTGCTTTTACCTTTGCCCCCAAGGCACAGAGAAAAATACCACAAAAAAAAAAATTAAATCAGAAAATATCCCATGGATTTGAAACATTGTCTGTTTTTCCAGAAGACAGTTGTATCTTGTATGTAAGCACATGTCCCCTTTCCTTTTTCCTTACACATAACACCCACCAAGTGTAAGGCTTCCCTGTAGATCTGAAACACACAAGGAACTATTCTATTTTGGAACCAGAACCACCACCAGTCTCTACAATGTTAAGACATCAAACTCCACCAGTAGGCTCTAAGTGCACCTTCAAGGAAGTGTTACCAAACACCATTGATCACCACACCAGCCACAGTGGGTACCATAAAAACACAAGAGCAGCCACCATGCTATTTGGGGCTGCCACTGTACAAACAATACAGAAAGAATGCCCTGTTGGTCCCTACAGAAGGAAATCAGAATGCTGATTAATACAGAAAAATTCCTTAAATTAACTCCAAGCTTTACCCGTGGCAGACTCCTTCTTCTTGAGAAGACTAAGTTAAAAGGTAAAGCCATGAGTAAGCAGACATATGCCCTCATCTCACAAGCTCCACTTTATCAGAAATGAAGCTAAAATAACCATTACCTAAAGGCTTTGTAGGATTAGAAGTTCAGAAATCAATTCAGTTGCTCCAGCTTACAGGGGACTTGCTGGCTGCAGCCACCAAAGCGTGATTGTTGTCCATGTGCAGCCAAACGGAGGAGCACAAAGGACCAAACGGGCAAAGACACTTTGGAAAGTAAACACCTTGGATTATTGTTTTAAAGCATCCCACAGCAGCAGCAGAAAACCCAGAAAATTTTTATCCAAGCAGAAAAACGTTCTCAGATTTCTACAACATGCCCTAAATTCAAACTCCTTGTTAGTGGATGCTTATGCTTCCAGTGGAGCTACTGCATAGCATAGCAAACACATTTAAAATAAAATTTGAGCAAAAAAGCACAAAAAGAAGAGAACCTTGCATGCAAACCTGATCAGTACGTTGATAAGAACAAACATTAATTAAGCTCTACTTCCACTGTCTTCCAGACAGCTGTAGGATCCATACTGAGAGAGACAATTTGCAATCATTTCAGCTTTACAATTTAGAGACTATATTGCCAAAAGCCATTAGCAGCAATCTTTATATAACATGGTCAGGATCCAATCTTCCATGTGATCATATGCTGAAACTTCAGAAGAATTTTAGATGTTTATTTATAACATATTATCTTCAAGGTCCTGCAGTGTACTTGCACTCTCCACTCCTTCCCAGTCTGTGGTAGAAACAATAGTTCTGATACGCAATCAGTGCTGCTAGCACTCGTCAGAGCTCTGATGGGGATGTTCGATGATGACAATAATTCAGAAGTAATCTTTGTAGAAGACACATTTAAGCCGCAAACTCTTCACTATGGGATTCAGGGAGAAGTTCTGGTCAGGAAAAGCTTTTGGCTTTTGAAAAAAAAAACCCCAAAAAGCGAGTCCTAAAACCAGAACACAATTACGAACAACAAGAAGTCTGTCCCTGCCTTTGCAAGCACCTGAGCCCACATATCACTATCAGGTTAGTGCTACAACTGCTGTCAGCTTTGCTCTGATCTAAACCAGCTATTTTAATGCTATAAAGTATGAGAAAAGACACCATTCCCACATTAGCTGTCCCTGGTGATGAAACAGCTATACATCAACATCCTGCTGTTGTAGGAAGTGTCAGTTATCACAGTACTGGCTCCCAGTGCAGCATTGGCATGGAAGAAGGCAGGTAACTGCCTGCTGCAGGACCTCTGCCCTGGGAGATGCTGGAACTCCATGGAACAAGATCCCTTGTGTGGAAAGCTGATCCTCAAGGGCAAACCCACAGCTGGCTCTCCTCCAGCACTGGCTTGGACCAGGCAGCCTACGGGGACCCCTTCCTTCCTCAGAGATAGATTCAAAGGTGCTGATGAACACAACCAATCACATGACTGCTTTCTGAAAATATGCAAGAACTCTCTCCAATTAAGGTTATTTACAAAGTGAGAGGGAAACTCTCTCCAAGATTATTTACAAAGTGAGAAGGAAACAATGAAAATGGGCAGCAGAACTTAGGCCCAGCTCAATACAGTAGACACTGCCAGAACTAAAATACAACATATTTTATTTGCATTTTGTATACAAACTAAAAACAAAATGGATTATATCCAATACCTTTAAACATATTTATAAATATGTAAAAATTCTTCAAGAACTCTCTCATAATCATGGCCAACTCCATAAGCATAAGAAACTGATTAATTACATTTTTTAATGGCGACAGTAGGCTTTGATCAGCCAGTCATCAGGAAATCCCCCTCCTCTAATTCATCTTCAAATGCTTCTTCGAACCCAGATATTGGACAAGGTGGTGGCCCTGTGGACTTCTGCTCCCCATGAAAATGCACCGCCAGCAGAAAGCATTGGCTGTGGGACACGCTGTTCTGCTCTCTACGCTGCCTGTGCTGTGAGCACACCCGGTGGGAAGCGGTGTACCAGCAGGAAAATGTGAAAATTTGACTAAAACTTTTAATTGTTGGCATTATTAAAAAAGTTGCCTTACCAGACTTTCCTATTGTGCATAAGGAAGAACAGTAAAGCTGCTGAACAGTGCCAAAAGCAAGCAGGTGTACAGATAACATTTGGTACTGTCAAACTGATTTCATTTTCCATTAAACACCATGCAGGTTGCCAGTACATTTGAACAGGATGGAAAAAAAAGGCAAAAACACTTTATAGCAAGGCAGGCTGAAATTTTCTCTTTATAAAAAGGCCTCCAGAGCAAGACGTAGGGGTAGCAAATATTTAAGTCAAAGTCAAATGAAACACTAAAAAAGTTCAGTCATTGTAAAAGCCATTTTAAGCTGAATAGAAACATGTCGGGATGACCAGCCAGGAAGTGTTGGATTTTTTCAAATGGATTACTGAAAGAGACATTTTCAATTTCCCCATTATTTTATCCTGTGAGCATTTGTCAGTGTAATTAAAAAGCTTTTTTAAGTGACTATAGAGAACATCACTTTGGAGATGTGCTCCTAACACCTCTGTGACAGGGCACTTTCAGGTGTGAGACAATTAGAAAAGGAACTACTTTCCCTATGTGCCTATACCTCTGCTCACATTCAGCTTATTTCCCACGTTCTGCATCAGGTTAACGTATTTATTTTAGTTCTTTTGTTCCTCTCATACTATTATTTGCAGGGTTAAGAGACAGATTAGAAAACACTCATTCAATAGGATGGTTTCTTTTAAACATTTAATCATGTGTAGTCTTGGTAACTTTTGTTACCAAAGGTACTCCTGGACCTTTCCTTACAATGAGCTCAGAACAGGATGTGCTGCAAAGTAACAACAGAAGATTTAACTAAAGCAATCCAAGCAGACCCTCCCTGCTAAGTTTACCTCATTTTTGAAACACGTCAATTTTACATCCTTAAGGAATTCATCTCAATCTCCATAAAAAGCTCTACAACAATCGATGACTTTCACATTGACTGTCACAGTAAAGCACCATCCTACAAAGCAAATAAAACTAAGATTAAGCTTGGTTTTATGCAACAGTATTACAGATAGTAAAGCCTACTTTCTGTGACCCATTAGACCGAAATTTAACTATTGATTCGCTTATACTGATAATACTCATACCATGTTTAGGCATGTAAGCACAAATCAAGGCCACCAGAAACAAGGAAATACATTTTCATCAGAAACCTGATGAACAACATTCTTCTGTGTGGCCAAGCTCCATTTACCCTGATTTTCAAGCTTAAATCCACAGAAAACAATTAACAGCAGAGACAACTTCCTGGATCACAACAAATTGACTCCTTTCTCAATGAATTAAGAAGTTTCCCTAAGACATAAACTCCAGAAGAGAAATAAAGTATGTAAGACTTACTTACACTTGGGGGTGGAAGGCAAAAAAATAGCATTCAGGAAGATTAGCAAAGATTTCATCTGCCTTCCTGAAGGACAGGCCACACTGGGGTAATAGAGCAAGCTGCACTTCCACAACTAGTTCCAAATATAACCTTTTAGGAGGTTTGTTCTGACTTTTCCATCACACTTGACATTAAGTTGAAAGGCTGTCCTTGTTTTTCTCTCAACTAAAAACCCCTCCTGCTGACAGGTGCCCTGAAGTGAAAAAAAAAAACCACCTTCAGAAAGAGGAAGAATACCCAGGCATTATAAGATTTCTCTTCCTACTGCTAACGTTGTGAATTAAATGTAGCTCTATTGCCCTTTAAGCTTTAGCCCTATGCTTTTATCTTTACCTTCATTAGTCTCTTTAGAACACATTTCAGACAGGCTTCAAAGCTTTCCCATGTAGAGAATAAACATTTCCAATAGCCTGGACTGCTATTTTATTCTGATTTTTCTCACACACTGCTTCACTCCCACCATCCCCCCTTTCATTTCCCATACTTAAAGATTTTGAAGATTCATAACTGTTGGTTGAGAGGGCTGGATGCTATTAAGCAGATGTCATTACTCTCTTTGTTTTTTAACATTTCGCTTGAGAGATTTTTTTCCCCCCAACTTTAATCCTCTCTTATGACTTCAGGATTTGTTTTTCAACCAATAGTCCAGACCACATTTTTATTTCTAGCACTTGCTGGTAATGAAATACGGATTATTTGTCTTAAATCCATGAATTCATCAGCTATACAGCAGTAGGATCAAGCAACAAGCATTACTGATCCTTGTTTCAGTGAATGATTTTATGAAACAAAACAAGCATATGAAAACAATGAAGTGGGATATGCAATTATTTAGCATAAACCCCCTTATTAGTTTTATCAAAATCAATAATTAGTCACTCGCAGCAAATTTTAACTAAGACTCTGCTGAAAAGCAAATAAAGTGGAAAAAGTCTAACATTAACCATACAAGACCTGAGAACACACAAATTATCCAGCTCAGAGTGAGATTTCCCTTGGGCATAACACGCAGTCACAGAGCCATAAGCTACCCAAGGTGAATATTAATTTCTTTTTAATTGTCACATACTTTTGCTTTGCATTTTGCCTTAACTTTCTACAACTGCCTCACATCCTTCCTTCAGCACTGGGTTTAGGATGCTGCTTCTCACAGCACTCGACGCTTAAACGCTAATCTTCCTGAGATGACTGAGAAGTAAGGGTTCAAATGATTTCCCCACAACCCAAGTTTTTCAAGCTGCCAAATTCCCAAAAAGGATCTCAAGAAACGGACACCTCCACGATCAAGATGCTCAGAGGAAGTTTCAGGCCCCTCCAGAGGTGACACCTCATTTCCAGAGGTATTCCTGTTCTGTTTCTTCTGCTATTTATGACTCTAAGCATGCCCGAGAAATAATGCTGTATTCATTCTTAGCTTTAGACTTATTTCAGTAAAATAAAGTCAAACATGCTCCTGTTACTCTTCCCGATATTGGACTGATCTGAATCCAGCCTGCTCCTGGGCTGATGTTTTCCATTATGACAGCGCAAGTAGAAGCAGAACACCATCACAATAATATGCCACAGTAATGCAGCACTCAGCATAAAACACAATCCCACTGTTTATAAAGGCAAGCATATAATTGGAAATTTTAAATTCATTTTTCATACACTAAAGAGTAAAATTAAGTAAAATTATTCAGAGGAAGAAATAAGCTACAAAGAATACGTTCGGAGCTTTGGAAAAAGCTCCCCGCAACTCTTTTCAAAAGAGACCAGGGATATGTGCTGAATATATCTAACTGGAATATTTTGGACATCCCTGGGACTCCTTGCAAGGAGAAAAAACTAGCCAAACTCACCCTTACTACAACATCAAAACTGCATTTTTAAAAAACAAAATTAATTCAATTCTTGAATAACTGATGAAACTCTAATGAGGAAAAAAAAAAATAATCCTTCAGTATAACTTAAAGCACATCTGTTGTGAAATAATCAGATGCACCAGCAAATCAGAAACACAGCTAGCTTCACACACAACGGGATTTCACCCGTTTTGCCTTTTTTTTTTTAGTGCCCATAGAGATTCCTTTTACTCAATGTGTTAGAAACCAACAGTTCTAATCTATCCAGAAACTAACACCATAGTTGCTAAGGCAACACTGCATTTTAGACTTGCTTGCTCTTGCTTAATATGCCAACATTTGAAAATATTTTACCAGAGCATATGAAGCATGATAGAATTCTAAACGCACTCCAAAATAAATAAATTTTTTAAAGAAAATAATCTTACAAAGTTTTTTTTCTTCCATAACAAGCTGCTCCTGTTTTATTAACTGAATCTCAAGACAGACAAGCAGGAAGCTTCACTAATATTTCCTCTTAGATTTCCAGTCTTAAAGCTTATTCTGTGTACAAGCCCTCTCCCTGCTGGCCAGACGACAGAGCGCCTGTCTTGGAAACCACCATGTTTCCAGAAAGTAACCATCTCCACAGAAAATGACAGGCATCTAGAAGACACTGGAGAGTAATTTTTAGTTTATACATAGCAAGCGTAAGCACATTTCTAAGAGCAAAACTAAAAGACCACGGTGTATTTAAATACACTCTAACTAGTAGTGCTGTCACGCCATTGTAAAGGAAACTTAAGCATTCCTCCTCCCTCTGCCTGCCTATGAATTCTGTATTTCAAAATACAGATATACTGGCAGGTGACTTTCAGATAGGACCAGAAAGGAAGGAAGGGTGAAAGATAGGTGCTCTATTCAAGTATCTGCAAACCAATGCAAAAAGCTAAAAACTTCAGGGAGGGTGGGAATCACTTCACTTAAGGCCTCTTTTAGGCAGCAATGTTTAAAAATATGATAATAAAAAAAATGACTGGGTTGGAACTAGATGATCTTTAAGACGATTTTCCAACCCAAACCATTCTGTGATTTTATGACTATAAATAGCAACCTTACCCCTCAGGATGACAAAAGCAGCTTTGACCCTCTCTTGAAGCTATGCTCGCTGTGCAAAACCCAAAGCAGACAAACTGACCTCCTCTGAACACCAATGTAAAACCTATCTCGTCAGTCCTTGGACAACTCGGGCTTTGAAATAAGTCCAGGCTGGGCGGTTCCTGGAGCAAACTGGGGGGCTCGCTTCACATGCATTCAAGTCTGCACCCAAACAGCAGAGAAGGGGAAGAGCCAGAGGGTGAAGGAGTGCAGCAGCCACTGGGAGAGTCACAGCCAGAGGATGCAAAAGCATGCAAAAGGGGTGAAGGACCTCACATGAGAGGAGCAGGGTGTCTTTCAGGTGTCCACATTTGGGAAGATGCAGCCAAGAAATGAGGAACTGCACCTACAGCTTATAGTGACCAGTGTCTGAACCAATTGTCAGTCATAAGGCTATGAAGAGTGACTCAGGGAGGGCTGGCAGAACCAGAAGATGAAGCATGCACCTTTGGACTTAGAACAGGACCCCTTCTTTTCCTGTACAAGGTGAGCAGATCTTGTTGGACAGGAAGACACTTCAGGTTAAACTTGATACTATAGAAGCACTGTTAATTCTAGGCAACAAATACAAGATTTTAAAATTTAATCTCACCATGGCAGAAAAATCTGACAAAGGACTTCTAATGTTTATGTATATAGAGATGGTTAATTTGAATTCTGCCAGAGGTGCAAGGATTATGATTTACAGTTTTAACTCTGATTTCAAGATATGTATGAATTTCATAAAATAGTGATTGAGGAGCTATTTCACACAGATCAGTATCTTCACCCTGAAGTGGCAGAATGGGCTTGGTGTGACACTGGAAACAGGAAAAACACTGCCTGTTCAATTTTAACACTGTTACAACATTTGGCTTAACTTCCCCCTGTTTATAGCAAATCTTAAAAGCTGAAGAAGCAATGTCTACAAATGGGGTAAAACTGGCTTTCTTCTATAGCACTGAAGGGTAACACCTAGTTCAATAGCAAACATTAACATCCACATCAGAGGTACCACATAAATTCCTCACCAGAATACCATTAATTCATATACTGAACAATGTAAAGTAATAAAATCACAGAATGGTTTGTGTTGGAAGGGACTCTAAAGATCATACAGTTCCAATGCCCTGCCACAGGCAGGGACACTTTCCACTAGACCAGGTTGCTCCAACCCCCATCCAACCTGGCCTTGAACACTGGCAGGATTAGGGCAGCCACAGCTTCTCTGGGCAGCTGGTGCCAGCACCTCACCACCCTCAGAGTGAAGAACTTCATCCTAACATTTCACATAAATCTCCCCTCTGTCAGTTTAAACCCATTCCCCCTTGTCTAATCACTACCTACCCTTGTCAAAAGCTCCTCTCCAGCTTTCTTGTTTGCCCCTTTAGACACTGGAAGCTGCTCTAAGGTTTCCCTGGAACCTTCTCTTCTCCAGGCTGAACAAGCCCAGCTCTCTCAGCCTGTCTCCATAGGACAAGTGCTCCAGCCCTCAGAGCATCTCCGTGGCCTCCTCTGGACTTGCCCCAACAGGTTCATACCCTTCTTATGTTGGGGGGACAGAGCTGGATGCAGCATTGCAGGTGGGGTCTCACAAGAGTGGAGCAGAAGGGGAGAATCACCTCCCCTGACTGGCTGGTCACACTGCTGGTGATGCAGCCCAGTATAGGGTTGGCTTTCTTGGCTGCAAGTGCACACTGCCAGCTCATGTTGAGCTTTTCATCAATCAACACCCACAGGTCCTTCTCCTCAAGGCTGCTCTCAATCCAGTCTCTGCCCAGCCTGATTCTGTGCAACATAAAACACATTCCTTCAATACATATACACACGTGCACAGAACTGAGTGAAAATTTTACAAGCTGGCTTCATTTTTAATCTCTTATCCACAACTTAAGAACTACAGTGTGTATTCACAAAGAATTTTTCCTTGATCCCACAATCCAAGAAAGATTAAAATGGCACTCACAGTGCCTCCTACTTGGTTCCGGCTGGATCATCTAGCCCTGATGAGCTGCAGAGCCGTGCTAACAAGCCGGCTCAGCTCCCCATTTGTGGTGGCTCAAAGCTGCTGTCTCAGTATCTTAGCTAAAGGAGCTCACATCTGACTGCAGAAAAGGGGTTTAAATGTCTGCACCCTCAAAGTGCAATATGAATAGTGTTTGATTATAATGGTGGAAATCATCATGTCAGCACAAAAATAAAAACCACATCCCTGAGTATCTACTCTCTTCAATGGGGAAGACATTGTAACATGAGATATGCAGTGTGAGGGGAAGTTTAGATTGGATGTAAGGAAGAAGTTCTTTACTGTGAGGGTGGTGAGGCACTGGAATGGGCTGCCCAGGGAAGTTGTGAATGCTCCATCC
>JANHGB010024110.1:0-33281 GCA_026283785.1 Coracopsis vasa | reverse complement strand
TCAATCCTGTATTCAGTGCATAGAATATCACAACCATCAATAAGGGTTTTGCTTGAATGAGGGCTGCAGTGTGCTCCATGTGCAGGATAAAATGTTGATGAAGTTTAAAACAGGAAAAGAATACTGATGTAAACCTCCCTTTTCCCTCTCCACCACACGCAACTTTCTTCTGCTGAAGGACAAACATTATAATAACAATAAGCACATATTGATGAATGTTAAGGTGAATATAAAAATGTATTAACCTGGGAGATAAATATTGATATTGCTTTGTCTGTGTCAATATTTAGTTCAAGGGACAATAAATTTTTATATTCTCTGAAGTAAGTCAATATGTGCATTGCTACATACATTTTGTATAAGCTCAAATTACTCAGCAACTCTGTTCCTTTTACCCTCAACTTTCAGAATCACAGATTTGCCTTTCAAAAATGCTTCTCTGGAAGAGAAGCAGGGAATAAGTAAACTATCCCTACTATCCCTACTCAGGCAGTAGCTACAGGAAGAAGAGAAGAGATACAGCAGGTGTATATTTCCCAGTGATGTCTCCATTGGAGTTTTTCTAACCATCTGGGAGATCTACCAGCTCACTTTGGGATCTGACAGTGGTTCTGGGCTGGCTGCAAGGTGTGCAGCCTCCACAGAGAACAGGCGTTTCTTCATCAGCGACTTGCTGCCCTTGCTGTGGAGCCACTTTGTGTATAGAGAACGCATGTAGGGGTGCCTCTGGCAAAGCAAACCGAGATAAAATCCAGCCGCTGCTCCTGCCTGGCTGGCACTGCAGGGATAAAGGCAAAGGAGCTGTCGATACAACATTTTTGTCACCAGCACAAGCAGGCAAATCTCCAAGCGCTCACAGAGAGGCTCTGGCAAGCACACCATAGCCTTCTCAGAATGGGTTTAAACTGAACAGAAGCCAGTAACAAACTAGTTATCTTTATAAATGCTGCTGAACAATTAAGCATATGGCCTGGGACAAACAGTTGAAAACCAGCTCCATGTACATCTGATCCTGTCAACAGCTCCCAGCAAAAAACCAATGGACCTGCAATTCTCATAGCCCCCGGAGGAATCTCAGTCCATCCAGTGATCATTATGCTCCTCCCAGCCTCAATGGCACTGTGCAATGAGGCCATGTCTCATTAGCAAGCGCAGTTAGGTGATAGGACAGTGCTGTCCCACAATATGGTGCAATAAATGAAAGGCATAGAGAAGAACCAAGCTGCCTGTTGATGCAATAAATGAACCAAAATTACAAGGCTTTAATCAATAAATTGCTGTTCTGTTGCACACTAAATCACGTTTCTTCCAATTGAAGACACCATTAATGGTCTTGCTAAATCACAAATGCTAAAACCATGCATGCGTTCCTCCCGTAAATACCCACCCAAAGCAGCAATGTGTTCAAGTGTGGGGCAGTGACAACACAGGGAATTATTTCTTTCCTTTTTAAAAGCTTACATAGATAACTGGAGTTGTCAGGCACATTGAGAATAATTTCACATAAGCATTTGCCACCTTTGGAGTCAGAAAATCACCTGCAGCTGCTTTTGATACTTCATTTCACAGGTGACTAATTGCCACTGTAAATCATTATGAAGACCCAGGAGTTGTTAGCAGAATCTGAAGTGTATGTCTTCTCACTTAGATTGGACTGCATTCTCCCCTGCACAAGTGCCCTTAAGGGTGCTACAGGATCACTGAGACCAAACTGGCTTATCAGAGATTCTGGCTGCATATTGTGTCATTGGGCCAAAGCAATGACACAACAGAACAACAGCATGCACAAAACACTCCAGTTGAAACCCCTGCATTGCTCAACAAGTAGCTCAGTTCAGGTCCTCCCTGCTCTGCCGAACATACTTCTTCTTGACTAGCAACAAAGAGCTGCTCTAGGCTAGATGCAACACAGCGATATCACCTCAGCTACATGCTGGCTAAGGGTTAGGTGAATTTTGTGTTTCCAGCAATGTCATCTCTAATTGAAACTAATGCTGAAGGAACCTGCCCAGCAGAACCTGCACTTCCTTGCAAAGTGATGATGTTTCAGTCTCTGTTGTATTTCAGTGCTCTACAACTGATAAACAACATATTAGGTTGAGAAACACAAACATTCCCATCAAACAAGGAGATTACAAAAGGCTTAAGTGGTGCTGAACCAAAGTTTCAAGTCTATGTACCATGGATCCATCCAGCTGGGACTTACACGACACTACAGTAAAATCTTTTCTGACTCTGCAACACTAAAACGTAACAGCTTCCAGGGATCCCACCACACACTTCTCCGTGAGCAATGCCAAAAAGAGGAATAAGCTATTTTTGCTTTGCACTGTCACTGAACAGCCCTCAGCCATTAGGTAGAGTGATACTGGATGCATCAGAAGTTGTCAGGGGAACGTAGATATGCAGAGTATAATTAGTGAGGACATGAGTGTTAACAGTTCTACTTCTTAGCAATTTAAAATATCTGACAATTATCTTCAGTTATTAGCAGGGTCAAGTTTTGCTTCTCAAATATTTTTAAATACTGCCATTTCACAGTTCAAACACTAGAAAAAGCTAAAAATACTCAAGGAAGTTTCATGACAGAAGTATCGTTACTGAACATGAGCAGTCTTTTTGCAAAACAGCGATTAACGCCATGATATGCTTTTGAAAGCTATACATGCTCATATATTGCCAGAGGAAATCACACCAGTTTTAATAGTTTGTATGGGGTTTGCACAACAAGGTTTTGGTAGGCTGGGACTATAGAGGTGGGTTCCGTGAGAAGCTGCTGGAAGCTTCCCCATGTCTGATGGAACAATGCTAGCCTGCTCCAAGACAGACCCACTGCCAGACAAGCCTAACCCCAGCAGCAGCAGTGACAGTGCTTCTAGGGTAATGTAGTTAAGTGGAAGAAACTGCAAGAACTGCAGCCAGAGAGAGGAGTGAGAACATGTGAGAGAAACAACTCTGCAGAGACCAAGGTCAGTGCAGAAGGAGCAGAGGAGGTGCTCCAGGCACCAAAGCAGACATTCACCTGCAGCCCCTGGTGCAGCCCATGGTGAGGCAGCTGTCCCCCACAGCCCATGGAGGTCCGTGGTGGAGCAGATCTCCACCTGCAGTCTGGGGAGGACCCACGCTGGAGCAGCTCATGAAGAACTGCAGCCTGTGGGAAGGACTCATGTTGGAGAAGCCCGTGGAGGACTGTCTCCTGTGGGAGGGACCCCATGCTGGAGCAGGGGAAGAGTGTGAAGAGTCCTCCCCTGAGGAGGAAGGAGCGGCAGAGACAAGGTGTGATGAACTGACCACAACCCCTATTCCCTATCTCTCTGCACCACTGTGGGGGAGGAGGTGGAGAAAATCGGGAGTGAAATTGAGCCCAGGAAGAAGGGAGGGGGGGGGGGAAGGTGGTTTAAGGTTTGGTTTTTATTTCTCATTATCCTGCTCTGATTTGATTGGTAATAAATTAAATAATTTCCCCAAGTCAAGTATGTTTTGCCTGTGATGATAACTAGTGAGTGACCTCTCCCTGCCCTTATCCTGGCCCACAGCCTTTCGTTATATTTTCCCTCCCCTGTCCAGCTGAGGAAGGCAATGATACAGTGGCTTTGGTGGGCACCTGGTATCCAGCCAGGGTCACCCCATCACATTCTATTACAGAGATGGTAGCACATTTATAGCCACTGTGATGCAGTGACAACAGCACCTTTGACAATCTTCCCCACACAAGTTCCTGCCTTTAATGGTCATTTATTTCTTCTGTTCATTATGTTAAAAATTGTACTTCAAATATGAGGTTTTGTTGCTCTTCATCTTTAATCTTCCAATCTCAAACTTTATCTTAGCACTCATCTACTATAATTCAGTCTCAAATGTGCACAACTGTACAGAGAAATGATGGACCAGTCTCTGATACTGCAACTGGATACTTAATTCTCGAACTGCAGTGCCAGAGCAGCATCCCCACAGCACGGTGAGCCCCAACGTGCAGGTGAGCCTGCTGGGTCACTACACCAACACACCACAGTGCTGTTCTGGGGACCCCAGCTCTGTGGATGAAGCAATCTGGTCACTGCACAGCCGAGGCTGCTGCAAAACACAAAAGCTAACAGGAGAATTTCATACACTCCCTTGTGCTCTTTGGTGCTTTCCCTCACGTAGGTGGGTAAACAGTCATGAAATCATTACGCCTTACAGTAAATACCAACTTGGCATTTGAAGCAACAATCGACTGTTTCATTCAGGTGCCAATCACATGTGGTTTGTCAATAAATGCCACAAAATCCAGCATCTCCTTTTGAATCGTTCATTTCCATTTACTACAACAATTCTTCAGTAAAAACATAACTGAAATTTTAAACCAGAGCTACTTTGGGTAAAAAATCAAGAATATTGTGGAAATACACATAGACTGAGCACGAGAAGACATACCAGGGTAAAATAAATACGTGTTAACTGCTCATTTTTAGATATTTTAACATTCCAGCTGTCAGAAAAGACTTACTTATTCAAAATTGTTATTTCTGCATTGAGAAAGTATATTTAAGAAACACTAATATGAAAACATCTATGTAGAAAGGAACAGGTTTACTTTTTATTGCTGCTTCTCCCCTGCAAAACAAATTCTTACCATGGTTGCTTTGATTTTCTTTTAGGAAGAGTGAAGACTTGTTTTCTTTCTGCATTGGCAAAACAGTAGGAAAAATACATCTTCCATATAAATCTCATTTAAATTCTGAATTCTAACTAGCAAACACAATTTGGAATTGAGAGGTTTTTTGTTTTTACATTACAAAATGAGCCATTGCAACATTAAACAGCTCATCTATTGCAATTCAGCAGGAGAAATCATTGAACAATCAACTGCAGAATACAAATACAGAAAGACAATATATTAGCTCAGCAGATACATAAGACACTTGTGAGCTCCGCCAGAAAGACAAGCTTTAGCTATATGTTATATGGATCTGATCATCACAGGGAATCTGCAAAGCTCTTCCTAAACAAGAGAGATATTATCAATCTCCAAGTCAAATTTTTGTACCAAAAGCCCTGAAATGAAGAAAACTTGCTGTTTTGTAGCAAGTGAGAAGAAAATGGAATTATTGATGCACAAATGGTAGCAAGATTATGCTTGCCAGCTGCTTTAAACGAACAAATGCAATTGGCATTTATGTTTAGCAGCTTAAGTGAGAGGACAAACCAAAGCAAATTGCCATAAAAATTACATGCAGTTATCCAAATTTTACAACAAAACCCACAACAAGAACCAGGATCCAGGCAGTGGAAGAGCAGAAATGTACCAAGGCAGACTTGGCACCAGTACCATAAAGGCTGACAGTGGCTGTGCTTTGGTACTGATGGCCAATTTATTGCACTCCTTTGTCCCTGAGGAAAGCAGCTGTGTCAGTCCAGGAAGATACTGACTGGTGCCTCAGCTTCCTTTTTGGGGAGGAAATGGTGTTGCATTGGATCAAACCTCCCATTCCTTCTTCCACCCTAATTTACAATCTGGCCACAACAGTTACATGCACCACCTGAACTGTGTCTGGAGCTAAACCCTACTGCATATAGCCTTTGCAATTCTATCATAACACAACATATCTTATGTAGATATTGATATGGGTGAGGCTGTCTGTCTTGGTCAGAAGGTACCTTTCTGTTCAAGCAAAGGCGGGTGGATGCTGCGGAGTGGTGTAAGAGGGCCATGGGGCTGCTGCAGCAAACTGGGTACAAAGAGGTCCCATCCCACACCAGCACATGGGAGCCACTAGTCCCCAGGAGCTCATCCTTAGACAAAATCATCGAGGAAACAACCTACACAGGCCAAATATTTCTAGTACAAATTTGGCATGGGCAGGGGAAAGGCTGCCTGAAGGACTCTCACATTCTTCTAAACTCACTGGCAGCCTGCTCTTTCTGACAGCAGTGAGCCTTTTCCTGCTCTGAACAGATTCCTCTTATTTTTGGAGAGAAGACAACATTCTTTTCTGGAAACATTGGTGTGAGAAATGAAATGAGGTATTTTGGTGCTTCAGACGGCTATCTTATTGAAAGGGTGGGAGAGAGGCAATCTCTGATTCAGCCATCTCCAGTAGAGCTATAGTGGTCATTCCAACACTGCAAGTGAATGAAGACCAAACTCCAGTCTGGCTCCTTCAGTGTGTCCTGGCCACCATGTTAGTGGGGGAAACATAAAGTAACTATTACACAAGGCAGTGTTATTCTTTAAATTAGGCCTTACCTTTGATAATTTGGATCAAAGCCATAAGTAGTGGTAAAGCTACTTAAAATTGCCCTAAGAAAAATATCCTGGCCAAACACTGCTTGTTTGCAGCTTTCTTCCAAGAAGGCTGTTCAGGGAGCAGTAGTATTTCCATTGCAGCAAAGTCTTTTCTCTGCTAACACCTGAATCTCCTTTTATTTACATTTCAGAGCTGTACAGAAAGTTGTAATGAGTGCAAATATGTCAAAACCTCCTTTCTAAACCTTTCCAAGGAATATATATACAAAATAAAGAGTATTCTTCCCCCTTGCCACAAGCTTGGCAGCAGTCTAATTCAAAGTCTGTGAGACTCAAAGTCTCCCCATACCATGTGAGAAGGCGAACGTGCTCTGCAAAATGGCATTCAAATAAACACCTGAACATGGATTCGCTGAGCACTCGGGAACCGTTTGGTTTGGAGCCTTGTGTCTGGGGTGTGATATTTGCACTTTGCTTTCAGATAGCTGCTGGGGACTTCCAAAATGTCTCAGCTAGGCGGCAAGCAGCAATGGCTCACAGGAAACATCAGGCAGCATTTCTCCCTCTCCTCCACACATGCAATCTCAGTCTTGTATCTTAGTATTAGTAAAAGATGTCACATCATTTTGTTCTATATAATTTATTTGAAGCAAACCCCCTTATAATGACTTTTAACTTCAAAAATAACCCAGTGCATGTTCCTTTCTTTATACAGGCCATACAGGGTACATTTTTGCTTGCCTTTTAACTCTCTTTTATTTCCTTGAGGTGAATCCACAGCTAACTAGAGTATTCCAGGTGGAATTAGAGCATGCAGCTCACTCTATCTTTTGTAGCACCTTTCCAAGAAACACTAAGAACTGTAAGATATTACTGCAGACCTGAGAAAACTAATTAAGCCAGAGCTCCAACTATCTGACAGCTTGCTCTCTACCTCTCTCCTAGAAAATACAGGAACAAAACAGAGCTTCTTAGAGGAAATCTATAAACAAAGAGGAAACAAGATGTGGCAATGCATTTGATTCAATTATGCCATTTTTAACGTAAATTCTGGAATCTGGTGATAAATATGGTATTTTCTGGAGCACAGTGAAGATACAGGAGATTTTAGCAAGGACTAAATCTACCCTACTATAAATTACAAAATACATTTCTTCTTCTGGACTCATGCAGCTGACTCCAACTTTGGGCACACAGGACCACAGTAATAGAAAAAAAGACTTTTACAGTAACCCTTTCACATTTAATAAATATATGACTATGAAAGGGAGAAAGAAGATCACTAAATATCAGTATTTCCAGCAACTGAGAGGGCAATTATTAGCATTTGGGAACTTTCCTATGCATTTATATAGCACCTTAAGTTCAACCGCTGGCCTTCAGCCTGACCTGTACCATGACAGAAATAGATAATCCTATTGCTTCTGACATTGCTATGTAATTAAGTAGCTGCTCTTCCCCCATTAACATAGCTATATCCACTATCCACTTTCATTTCTCATCCTCTTTCCAGAACAGCCTCTTATTTTGAAATAAGTTTTTCTAATCATTCCTATTGACTAAGATGTCTTGGGAAGAGACATTTTTAGATACTTTCTTCTTGAGCTTTATAAGGTGTTCACCCACTCATGAGTGAAATTCTAACTCTCAAGAGCTAATAGAACTAATTTTTCTTAAAATATTCAAGAGATTAAAATAGAAAGTCTAAATCATCTTCTCATGTGGCAATAAACTTCTTTAACCAGTAGGTAGTGTAGTAAAAGGCAGGCAGGTCTCTCCTAATTCACCTGAGCAAAAATGGATTCTTTTCTCCTTGAAGTCATAGAGCCAAGGGACTAGACTTGGTGCGACAGTGAGCCCCAGGCAGCTATGCTACCGGCAGTAGAATGCCCCCACAAACCCTGTCTGTCACCTTTAATGTCAGGGAAAACAATTTTTGGAGACTGCACTGGTGAAGCCTATTAGAGCAAAATATGGCAAGAGATCTGCTCTGGGACACTGGGATCCTCGATCTCTTTACTGAGGCACCTGGAACATGCAAGGACAACTAATTTGCTGCCACACACTAAGCAAATAAAGGTACTTCATTTGCTACAAGGATCTTCCATCTACAGAACTTCCCTAAATCCAGAGACAGCATCTTCAAAAAACAGATGCTTCCTTCGTACTGCTTTCCATTTACCCAAGTTAACTCTTTTGGACAAAAACAGTCCTGCAGAGGTGGAAACTAATTCAAGGTAGGTAAAAGCAATTGTGTACACTGGTAAATAAGAATCAACACAGAGGAAAAACGTATTTTAAAAGGCTGGTGCCTAACACTGGGACTGCACTTGCTCTGCTGCCCTACATCACCTCATCACCTCAGTGACTGCAGGATTCCTGCTACACCCACTCGGAACGTGGCAATAGCATCCGATGCTGAATGCAGCAGAAGACCCATTTAATTAGTAGCTGATCACAAAGACCAAAATTTATTCACTTGTATTTTCTGATAACAGGAAAATGTTTTCAGATCTTACCGGTGCAGCCATATTTCTGCAATATACTGTATTATTTTTTAAATTCTGTGTGCAGTCAATCATATTACCATGCCCTACAGGAGGTTTTTGCTAAGTACTTAAAAAAAACCCCAATGCACACAGTGCAGAAAAGCATCACAGCATACTATGAAGGCTTATGCTTTATTTTGCATTCTTTATTTGCCCAAAATAGTTGTTGTTCTGCACTCAAACTCATATTTGTAATAAAAACCCTACTCAGCTGCTCATATACTAAAGAAACTATTCATGACTGAATAATGTACCAATTCAAAAGCAATCTCTCTAAGCTACAGGAAGCCTCTTGAGTTGCAGTCTGAATAAAATGAAGCCTCAACAAAATGAACCACTTTGAAACTAAATGAAAATTTAGCAAATTGATCTGAACAGGAAAATCTTATATACAATGCAATGTTTTTAGCAAGAACAGAAAAGCCTGTTAGAGATCATGTTTGGGGAAAAAAAGAATCACACCAATAAATCAAAAGATGGTGTTATTGTTTGTTTGCTCATTTTTCTAAGGCAGGATATTTCATTTTATAATGGGATAGTGAGTTTATAAGTTTGTGTTTAAATAAAAACTGGCAAGTGCTGAGAGATAAAAAACCCAAACCAAACAATTGGAATGCTGGATGTTTTCTTGAACGGGGTGTTCTCTCTTCCAGCTTTAATTTTTAATCCACATTTTGGTGCACATGGCACCTCGCAAACCTCTCAGCTCTGAAGTTACTCTGAGATCAGTACACCAGTAGTCAGCCTGGTCTAAAAAGAAAACGAGTGTTTGGTTTGTGCGCTGCCATAAGCTAGTGGAGCGAAATGATTGCAGATCAAAATTATGAAATGGCTGGAGCAATTTATACTGCCAAGACGAAGAGCTGAGGGAGGGACAGAAGCAAATGCTGGGGGTGCTGTCATCTAGCAGCACAGCAGGAACGTAAGGGAAGAAGGGGAGACGGGACAGTAAGAGATGAGGCTTGAAGGCAGTGATCATATCAAGAATCACTTATTTTTCTGAAGCTGCATGCCACAAGAAAATGATACTGCCACTGAACCAGTAAATAATTCTGTTTTCCATAAAGGTGAGTTCAAGGAAATAAGGGGCTGGGACAGAAGGTCTAGTCATGCAAAAACACAATTCGCAGTTAGAAGCTGATTTTGAACAAGAGTCAGATGAGAACACCTTTAGGGAACACACATCCCTCAACCTCCTCTAGGACAATTAGGATGTAAAATGGCAGTTACATAATTAGCAAGCAAAAAAGGCTTTTTTAGTGAATAAATAAGTAAATAAATGAGTAAGGTCAGCAGGCTCAGGACTGGATTAAGAGGTGTCAGTGCTGCTGTATGTGCCAGCAGCAGGCAGGGACTCCTTTCTAGATAGAGATGCATACAGGGTTGGGCTTTAAAGAAAGCTACTTCCCTATCTGGTCCCAGGGGCAAAATTAAAAGTCTGTTGTAACAGGATGAGAAGCAGCATTAGACATGTGGGACTGAAAAAGACATTTTACCCATCTGAAGCACTAAGAGAAAGGATTTGCATTGTACATTTGTATGGAACAAGGGATTTATTTTTTTTTTCTAATTAAGTGGTATTGAAATATGCAAACTATGCACTGTTCTCTCACTCTGCTTGAATTAGTGATTTACAATGACAGTTTACTTTTAATTCCACACCTGGAAAAAGGAGATAAATCAAGTGATAAGCTGCCGACAATGGTCTCAAAATGGAGAGCACTTTACCCAAGAGTTCCTTGGAGCTTGCTGAGCTGGCACTGCATTTTAGCAGATCCGGCAAGATTATCAATTAATGACAGGAGCCGAAGCCAGTTACGACACTGTAACAAACTCCACTGGCGCACACTCCGCCTCTATGCTTCTAAGGGAAAAGAAAGAAAAAAGCTACTGACTTGAAAAGGTGTTACAGGAACAAATGAACATCAGCAATCTGCTTCTTATGAGCACTAAGCATGTGTTGAAGTAAAGAAAATCTCCTGCAAGCCTGAAAGCCTGCAAGCTGCAGGTACCTCTCAGACCTGAGACAAAGCCATGGAGAAGGGCAATGTCCTCCACCCTCATGGGCTAGTGAGAACTGCAAGCAAGGCTCCAATCACTTCCCCAGGATGACAGGCTGCTGAGCCAAAGCAGTAGCCAAATAATATGGGGACTGTCCCCAAAACCAGTGTGATGTACAGAGAGGAGCACACCTGGCTCCTGTTTGGTACCACAGGACTTATGGGCGTACAACACTGACTGCCACTCTACTCTACCCACCTGTGCTACCTAGGAATAGGGTCAGGGGCACCAAAACCTCTGCCAGAAAAAGGTTCATTTTCTCAGTCTGCATTTTTCCATTCAGAGGAGCAGCTTCCCTGCACCACTGGCTGGTGAAGCTCAGTGATGCTCCCCCCTCCCACATCTCCTTGAGAAGTCACCAGTACAGGGGTCTGGGGACACTCTCTCACAAGCCAGCAAATATTTATGCCATCTTACCAATGCCCTGGAGCAAAGAGGGGTCATTGGAGTTGGGAGAAAAGGAAAACAGAAAAATCCCTGAGGCCAACAAAAAAAAACACAGGGCACAAACAAACTAGGCACAGTGGTGCAGATTGACTTCTGTCTCCTAGAAACAGTTTCAAGAAAATGCCACAGCTCGTTTATGCTCATCTACCCTGGGTTTTGCTTGCCCCCGCCAGCCAAGTTGGCATCCTCCCTAACACTGCCCCATTGGTTTCCCGTGTAATGTGTCTAGGAAATCTAATTGTTTCAAGAAGCACTTTCTAGCCCTAGAAATTCTTTAGAGCTGCCATGCTCTGTGGCAATCAAAGTGTCTAAATAAATATGCAGAAGTGTGCTCGAGCCAGGAAGCCTTCCAAGGAACCAAGAGACATTTTTTTCCCCATTCAGTGCAGATCAAAGTAGTTCACGTTTGTTTTTGTCAATACCAGTCATGCACTAAGGCACATGTACCAGCACTGAAGGGTGCCACATATTACACTCTTGCAGTGTGACAATACAACAGGATTAACACCACGGACGTGAATGCAAGATACTAGCAGCCAAGACAGACACACACAATTTAAGCCATTCTATCTTCAAGCTAGTGGAAAACATCTCTTAATATTTTATGTAGAAATGTCTGATAGTTGTAAATAACTTTTTTGGTGTTCATATACAATGAAAGAGCAATAGGCAAATGTGGTTCAGTGCTCAAAAGAAGAGGCTGTGAAGCAAATGCATCTTCAAGCCTGCATGCCAGAGGCACTTTTACTGTGCCACAGACTAATGGGTTTCAGTAACAAAACGCAAATGCTACACCTTTAGCTATTAGATATTTTATGCAGCTTTAAAAGCAAAACAGTTGTTCCCACTTCCAAGCAGGAAAGTCCTATTCTCTCCAAGTGAAAAAGCAAACCATAAGTTTACTTGCAATTAGAAGAACAAGACCAGTGATAACACACAGCCATAACTGCACTTCATTATAAAAACCTGAAAACTTAAAGCCTTGAATCTGAAGGTCATGACTGCTCTTTCCATAGGCCTCCTCGGTGGAGGAGTTTAACATTTCTTGTTATTTTGGTTACACTGTAAGGTAGTTTTGGTTTAAAGGACTCTTACATCATGCTGAAGCTAAGCGTCATTCATGTCAGCGCTCCCTGGCTTGGTGGAGCACCACAGCCCTTTAAGACACTGGTTCTTACCTCCTAATTCACATACAGTTTGACCTGTCAGGATCAGGACATTGCACAAAGCTGGAGAGTGCATCTGTTCCCAGGTGAACAAGTGACTCACACCCAAACATGTACAATTAGTCCTCCCTAGGTGTGGCACCAAGGACAATGAGCTGCTGGGTACAATACGGTCCCAATGCAGAAAGGTGCCTGAACACAGGAAAACAGACGAAAAGTGTAAAAGCTCAGGTAACCTTTAGAAGCCTGTGTGAGAGAATAAAACGGGTATTCTTTCTTGTTCTTTTTTTAATAGGTTGGAAATAGGAAGACACCACAGGTGATAAGATTTTTCCTCAACATCACAGAGAAAGCACTGTCCTGTGGCAGAGTATCAAACAGACTTGGACGTCCACATGAAGCCTTTCCTTCTCAGTTCTGGTGTCTTCCTGGACAAACATAGCAGCTAGAGCACTGGGAAAGCATTACTGCAGCCCTTTCCCACGGACAACATAGTCTGACTATGCAGACAGGCCTCTTTTCAAACATCTTAAAAAAAAAAAAAAAAATCTTACTGTTCAAAGAAAAAAGAACCCCAAAATTCCATCATTTATTGAAGAATGTCTCCATGCTTGTTCGATGTTAAATGCTTTACCATAACAATTAAATGACTTGAAAACAAAACCAAGTGACAGGTATATTTTTTTCAAGATCACTAATCTTTTGACTAGGGGGAAAAAAATCCCAGCTTTAATTGCACGAAGCTGCATATCATACTTCCCTCTCCTGAGATATCATTATAGGCCTGAAACCAGAGAATTGCATTGCCAGCTCTTGCCTGCTCTTCCAGCTATTTCTGGTTTTTAATAATTATTCATTAATTGCACACTATGATAAGATCCTTGCTGTTTTGAAACATTTTCCCTCTGGCCCCCATACTATTAAAGACCCTGATTGCCTGCCAACAGCATAAAATTAAAAATCAAAGCACTACCTCTGAAAGGTTTAATATGTGCCACATTGAAAGAGTTTCTACAGCTTACAGCCATGTAATTGCATCACCGGCTAACTGCACAATCTCTCTCAGCGTTTGAAATGTTTTCCTTTGAAACATTAGCCAGCTGAGAGCAGAGGTTTTGTTTAACACCCTGATTTACTTCCTGTGCATGACAGATTTTTGTACGTCTCCCGTGTCCTTCCCTGCTTCTTCTCTGCTCTGCCTAGGGCAAGTGAGAGGGAAAGGCTTAGCCACATGGCCACAAAACATCCTGCTCCCACTGGGGAGAGCAAGGAGGGAGACAAAAGAAGAGCCATCAGTTCAAGCAGATTAGTAACAAAAGCATTTTATCAGCTGAACCTCCTCTCTACCCACCTCTTAAAAGCAGGTGTTTTTTTCTGCCTGCTGAATCCTCCTCCCCTGCATTACAGACCCCTCTCTCCCTTTGTTGGTCTGCAGGGACCTGCTGCTCCCCCCAGCCCAGCAGCCCCTGAAACCTCTCCTCCTGCCCCAGGCTGCCAAACCCAACTGGACCCAGCCTGCACAGGAAACATTTCCATTTAACCAACAGTCTTTTGGTTTTGGCTCTCTTCTTGGATAACATTTCCACATTTTGCCAGTGGGTGCCTCGTGATGCTGCCTGGAATAAACTCCTGTGGCTCCAGTGACAGGCAGCAATTCACAATTGTGTCTTTTCGCTGACTCTGCAGAGATCTAAGTGTTATTTCTTCATCTAAAAATCTCATTTCTAAATCTTATTTCTTCGTCATAAGGGTCATATGGATAAGGACAGGTCACCAGCAGCTAGCCTAGCACACACATCTTTACCACTGAGGCAGCCTGAAGAAATCTGTGCTATTGAGTTGATCAAAGCTGGTTTAGACAAAGAAAACCGTGGAGACGTAGGTTGCATTGATCGAAGTGTAGTCATGATGTGCCAAAGGGGAATAAAGACGCCCTTCACACAGTTAGGCTGCTTTAATAATTTCAATATTAACAGTGCTCTTTCCCAGAAAAAGGCAATTTTCTACCTTTGGTTTTTTGGACCTTATGATTATCACAAGTGCCAAAAACTGTTTAATGCTTATAAAAGCGTACCTTAGAAAGATATTCCTCTGCAAGCCCGCAAATGAAGAGGCTTCGGTTATTTGTATCTGCTTGTGCACCAATACACACTTTTAATTCAAAATCTTGATCATGTCTGCATTATAATGTGGTTGTCCTTCCAGTTCATTGGGTTTCATTTTCACACTACTTCTGAAATCAAATCCTGCAGCTTCTGTAGAGCATCCCTGGAAAACTGGGTGGGTTTGCCCTGGTTACCCCCTAACCTACAGGTGGGTATTCTCCATTATTCCCATACTATCATAGCAATTGAAAACAGGAACACTGTAGATAAGATTACGTATTTTGGTAAAACAAAGTCTGCCTCTCTTCATAGTAGCTTTAGGGAGCCAGAAAAGAAGCTGGCCTTCACTTTGATTTTTAAATTGTAATTTAGAGGTTGCATAATAAAATATGCACTGTGTTTTGCAAAGGTTTTCTGTATTCAAGACTGCTCCCTGAAAAGGAGGGAGGCTGCTGGTATCTGGGCTTTTCAGCTGCTGACACCTGCATGTGGGGCAAGAAAGTGCGTTGGGTGAAGTCTGGAGAGGTATATCTGTAAACATGGATTTAGGTTCATAATATCAGATAATGAGACCTTAAAGATCTTGGCCTGACTCAGTTCCAAATCTTGGGCTTTAGAGTCTAATTTAAAATAAAATTCATGGGTATTATGTTTTGTTGGTTTTTGTTGTGTGTTTTTTTTTTTTTTTACTGGAATTGCACAGATTTATGTTTGAAGGAAGTTTCTGGAGTAGAATGTCAAAGTGCAGACACAAAGAACACATCCCCCACACACCACAGATTTGTAAGGATTTTCATGCACGTTGGTGCTCCATAGGGCATGTAGATTTCAAATTGGGAGATTATGAAGTAGAGATAAATGGTACTATGTTAAAGACAAAATTATTAAATGTGAAATCCTCCAATATATATAACATAAAAAAGCACTTTCATTCAGGATCAGTCTGTGTTCCCAGAGGAAAGTCTCTGTGGCAACAGAGCACAGGACAGGCTCTGTACCAAGAACTGCACTGCACAGGGACATCCATGCTGCAATGGGCCACCACTCCACTGGTGAAAGGCCATCCTCACACCGTGTGGTAGGGTACAATCAAGGGCCCTGAAAGGTAACAGAGTTGGTCACCAATTCTCCTGGGAGTGCTTCTGCTTCTCCACCTTCCCTGGCACAGCAGTCACACTGTGCAAGGTGCCAGCCACCCTATGCACATGCTGCACTGCACCCAGTGTGCACACAGGGGGAATTTGCACCTCTTCCTTTCTGATCCCCCTTCTGATTTTGTGTCTGTACCTTCTGGACCTGCCTGGTATAATTTAGACATCTCTTGCCTCCTGGTTTGGCTCTGCACGAGCAATGCAAGAAGGAACCTGGTGTGTGCAAATCTGCTTTCCACTTCTCCATCTTTTCCTGCACTCCAGTGTGAGCCCATAGCTGCCCCTTCTCCCTGAACTCCTGGTCTTTGCATGCTGACCTCACTCCTCTACTAATGAACAATGGAGATGACAAAACTCCATACTCATGAGATGGTACAGACATAAAATCCACTGTGTCAGGCTGTCAGGCACAGAGATATTTTTTTCTGTCTAAAAGAACAGTACATAGACTTTTATCTTGCCTGTGCAAATGAGAGACATTGAGGGGAGACAGCTGCCTGTTTCCAAGCCTGGGGTTGTGAGGAGCAAGGCCACAGTGCTGCCCTGTCCTCTAAGAGAGAGAAGTCTTTACAGAGCTGGGGGGAGCAACATACATAGAGACAGATAGGGAATGGACCAGGTGCTCTGAGACCACAAGAAGATGGATCATTTGTGAAGTGAGATGATTTAAGCAGTTACAGCCATGATGCTCATGTAGCCACTGTGCAGCAACCTGCTATACCAATTTCATATAGCCACTTAATGTTGCAACCAATTAGATCATTAAGGAAAGTGCCTTTAAGGAAGATGAACCAGATCTATGCAGGTTGGCTATTCCAGATGTTAAAATAGTCTCCTGAGCAGCATACACAGGTTTTTTCTTTCTCTTTTTAATTCTTTTCTTTTTTTCCAAATACAGAGAGATTTAACTGTTCGCTTGCTGGGTTTGGCACACACAGAACAGGTAATACACACCTGGGAACATCGCATCTACCTTGCCCTGCAGCTTGTGTGTTTACTCCTCAGTCACTTTGCTTAGCAGCAAGTAGCAAAGGCCTGACCCTATACTGAGGTATCTGGGCTGAATTCTCTTCCCTTGCTTCTCCAGTTCCAGCATTTTATACAAATTAGTAGCTGGAATGCAAAGCTGAAATGAAAGCAGAGGTAAGGTGCTCAAAGTAACACTGAAATTACCATAGGCACTGAAAAACAGATCAGGCCCTCAGCTCCCAGCTGATAGACACTGTCATGTCAGAGGCACCGCATCCCTCTGGTATCTTTCCCTTTACCAACATCATCCTCATTCCCCTATTTCTGCATTTGGGATATGATAATCATTAACTCGAGGGTACTGCTGGAGCTGAAGGTGCTAATCTTATCTCTAAAAAGCAAGCCCCTTGTGTTGCAAAGGGAAGAAGGCTTTATTCCAAGTTGTAATGTCAACTTTACTGCAATCTGGCACTGCTCACACAGACAAGCTGGAGATACAGCAACAAAGCCAAGGAGAGAAAACAGTTCCCAGCAGGATTCACAGAACAGGTTAAACTTTAAAAGGCACATTTGTACCTGCAGGGTAGGCTTAAGAAGTACCCAAGAATCCTGCACTTTCAACAGGAAGAGTAATTGCTTTCTGGGGCTATTTTAAACTAAGAACATTGGCCTTCCTTACACTCTCCTGCACTAAAGTAGCTGCCTTTTTTCTTCCCCTTTTCAAAAATCAACAGTGAAAAATCTCTTCTAACTTCCCAGTGTTGCAATGCTGCAGCGGCCTTTCCCATCCCTGCCAGCTAGCACTATCAGACAGATTGCAGAGCCTTTTGTTTGGTTTCCTTTTTTTTAACTCTCTTTTTTAAATTCTTTTTCAAGTCCACACAGAAAAGAATAAAGATTCGGCTTCTAAAATCTGGACTCATCCACCCCCCACCCTAGATGGACAAGCCGAGTCACATAACAATTGAGAGCAGAAAGCGCCTTGGGCTAACCTGCGTGCTTGCATCCCAGCACCAGTGAGCAGAGCTGTCTGTCTAAAAGCTGCTTATTGTTGCTGGTGATGTTACATGAGTTAGTTATGCCCCAGAGCACTGAGGCTGAAGAGATAAATCCCTTTCAAGACCCCTTTATGTCTGTGCCAGTTCTTGCCTCCATGCACACAACACTTCAATATGCCAAGCCACTAAGGAGAGAGTAGCACAAGGGGACACCCCAGCTGAGCACGAGCTGCTCGTGCCAGGAAGGATCAGATTCCAACACACTCCAATACCTGGAATAATCCTGAATTATTTCTTACCAAAGGCTCACAGTGATCTGCACTTAATCCATAAACCATTAAATTGCTTGAAGTTTCTCATGTAGAAATGATCTGGGGCTTGGTAGCTACTCTACAAATAATCTCATTAATAAACAGGTCAATCTAGTTCTAGCTGCACATTTCTGAACCACAGTAATGTCTAGTCCTACCCACAGATCCTGCAGCAGAAGTTAATGGATTGGCTCAATTGTTAAAAAGAAGTTAAATATCCCTTTTTGAAAATTATTGCCTAGGATGATGCTACAGATATAAGTGAAGAAAGGAAAGACTACACCATATTTTTCCTTTACTAGTCACATGGGAACTATGTGCTTAATCACCTGAATAAAACATGTATTGCACACTGCCCCAACAACTATCTGTACAAGCCCTTCTGCTGTACTGAAAATATCTTTAAAAATTAAAACACTAAAACTTCACCAAAAAATAGGTTTCTGGCTCATGGAAATATTTCTGTTCAGTCTATAACCCAAGGAACTATATTAATCTCTGGTCAAATCTTTGATTAACGCTAATGAGATTTTGATGAACCCAGAAAAATACCAACAGTTGTAACACGTCACAGATAAAATAGCACCCCTATTTTTTTTTTAATATGCTTGGAAATGAGTTTGAAAGATGTCACTATCTTAGCAGAAACCATCTAATGGGATGTGTACACTCAGGGAACCAAGTAGCACAGTTATAATTAAAGTTTCATTATCATTTCCATTAGAAAGTAGTTTCTAAGGGATTTGATTAGACAGTAAAAATTGGCTCCGTGATGATACTTTGTATGCAAGGTCCCCATATGTGTCAGAAACAGTAGGTAATTCATAACATTCTGCAATCATGCTGGCTTTAATGGCAGTGCTGTATGTGTAGGATGGGGCACTATAAAAGCCCCTGAGAGCCAACTCCAGCTCTGCAGATAGATGCATGGCTCGCAGCAGGCACTGAAGTGACTTTCTGATGGATAGGAGTGGCTGCACCCAGCTTTGCAACACTGACCTCCCATACAGGTCCTCTCGACAGCAAAGGTCAGTGCACACAAGATGCACCCAGAGCCCTATGCACTGCTCCACGGGCACAGTGGGGGGTCCTGGCCCTTATTTTAACTTGGTAACCACAGAGCAAAGAAACAAAAATTGACAATACCAACTGTTTGTAAGAGAGATCCAATCCTTGCAGCACACAGCCTGGGCTTGCAGGTACTGCATGAAGCCCGCTGCCCACAGCAGAATGATGAGGAAGATCAGAGCACTTTTCTTTGTAAAGTAAATAGGAAAATCCCCATAATTTTCATTAAACACAACTCATTCACCCCCTACCAATAAAAGCGTATCCAGGTCACTGGGGAATCTGCTGTTGACTCAGTCAGAGTTGCCGCTGGCTAAGCCTTCCCCTGGCAGGTTATAACGAAAATGATGCTCAGACTAGGCGTGAATTTATTAGAAGGGAGGAGCTGCAGCTTTCCACACCCCCTCACTCCAGTTCTCCTCAAATACTGCAGCTTTACAGAGTACCTTGGATTTTGTCACCACACTGCAGCTTGAAGGGTATCTTTCATTTACAGCAATAAGAGTCTTTGTAGGTACAAACACAGTATGAGTGTAATATCAATACAGCACTACAGTGCATTCAAATGTGGAATATAAAGATATGGAGGGGAAAAAATTGCCCAGAGCTGGACCAAATACCTTTCAAGTCTGCAGTCACGGAGTCACTCAATTGTGCTGTACATCATCTTGGTGTGCAAAGCCTCAGCGGGTGAGCTGAAAGTTACGTTAGCAATGGAGATTGGGACTTCAGATAAAAGATCTGAAAACGCAGCTTGGAAGGGTGAATTGCTTATTAGCTCAAATAAAATTAGCTGAAAGCTTTATCAGATTAAAAAATAATTGAAAATGTATCAGTATTTAACAGAGATTGTGAGGAGGAAAACAAACCCACAGTAAATAGCAAGACAAATCCACAAGTTCAAGCATACACTGAAGGCCAGAAGTAAAGATTTATCCCATGAGAACAAGAGGAGCCAGGTGGCAACGCTGCAATCAGGTGAAGAGGACTGAAAATCCATTTTAGCTTTAAGCAGTTCATGCAAAATTAATGTTTCACTTATTTATGAGTTGAGAGATGCATATTACACAGTATCTCAGCCCTGGTGAGTGTCCAGAGGCACTCAGACCACCTAGAATTAAGTTATATTTGTAAGGCAGCACATGCAAGATCTTTTTATTAGAAAGTTAACCCGGCTGTTTAAACTATTCATCATAGTTAATCCTGTCCTCTTCATAAGCATTTACTGTCGACAGAGCTCTCCTACGCTGCCCAAAGGCACAATTTGTTAATGCAACATTGACACGATTTTAGTGAGTGGGAAACAGGAGTGGAGAAACTCTCCTGACACCACTCAGCCACTACTGACCCACATGTCAACCTGCTAAAATCACAGGAAAAAAAGGACATATATGAAGAAGCCTATCACATATGAATAATAAATAAATAAATAAAACCCATCACCTTGGATCCCAATTTCACCTTTCATAGTGGAAACACTGAAATCCACAGCAAATCGGACTCAAACAGGGCAAACGCACATCTGCAAATCTGAAAAGCCTACAATGCTACTGAAATATGAGCAAGTTGCTTTTTCTGCCTAGGTTGGTCATTTCACTCAGCACAGCAAATGCACAGGGCTAGATCAAATAGTACTCAAATCTACAAATGCAGAGCCACACACGTGTATTTTGGAGTGGAGCAACCTGGATCATTCCTCACTGGCTGCAGAGATGTTGCTAATTTGCTTGCCTCCTTGCAGGACCACCATTGCAACCCCAAGGTGCAGCTGCACCTCCTTTGTGCCACCCCCAGCAATGCACAGAGAGCAGGTTTTCTAGTGTAAACTGAGTTTACACTAGTGGAGGTCTATTGAAGGTGCACGGCTGGCAGGTCAGAGGTGGCAGGTTCAGTTCAAGTTGCTGAAACATTAGTTTGCTTTCCTTGTCAGTGGAGCACTTTTACAATAGATCTTCCTGAATTATTCATTGAATGGGTCTTCATATGTGCATTGTAGTGTTTGATTTTCCAACATACTGCACTAATCTATAAATACTGACTATAAACATTCCTAGCAGATAGCTTTATTTTATGTTGCACTGGTCTCTTTTTTTTCTTTTTAAGTGTAGCAGGAGACAGTGCAGATATTTTACTGTCTCTCAGCAGCACCAAATGCTACAACGTTAGTGTTATTAACATATGCGCTCGCTCAAGCTGATCCACTCTCCCAGCTGCTACTCGCAGCTCCTAGGGAGAGGCTGCGGCAGTGAATCAGATACTGCTAATGAGCGTGTTAATGAAGTTCCTGCAGTTGAACGCAGAGCTCTGAGAGGGGCATTAAAAGCATACCCTGTAGTCCTGAAAACTGAAATGGTTCATGGCAGTTGATTTTATTTATTTATTTACTCGCTCGCCATTCAGTGTAAAATTCCTGCTCAGGAGAAGAATTCAGAAAGAGAAATACACATGACAGAGAAACCAGAAGACTGCAATCCAGTCTGGATTTAAAAGTGGAGAATTAAAGTTAATTAGGAAACATAGTCCAGCTGGACTTTTGCCAGCTTCACTCTGCCCTGTAGAGGGCTGCCAAACCTTTACTTGCCTTTCATTAGCTATCTTTCTGCTCACACTTTCCTCTACTTTGTCCTCAATAAATTGTTTCTTTCACTTTTATTACTTTAAAAACAGAGTTTGTTAGTACTGTAGCAGATACTGTTTGTGCAACTTAATTAAAGCTATGTTCCATAAGTCAGTTGCTGCTACTTTTTATATAAATTTCTCTCACATATGAAAATATTTAAATAAAAAAATAATGGAGGACCCAGGAGAAAGTTATTTAAAAAAACCCCCACAGTCTTCCAATTGGACCAGGAATTGTTTCTATGGCACATGGGAAATAGAAAAAGACAGTCCCTGAGCTAATGCTGCTCGGAGCCTCACATATGTCTTTATAAAAGTGAACATAACAAGAGGTGTAAAAAAATTAAGATAGTGTAAATAAAACCAGCACTTGGCATTAGTATAGCAAAAAACCCTGCAGTCTTTCAGCAGTGAAACCATTAGGTTAATAATGACTGTTTTATCACTTTTCCGTACGCATGGTTCTTGCCACTGCTGAAGTGTGACTGCTTTTCACGGATTTTCCTCTGCTTCCTCCCCAGTAAACCAAAGGATTGCAAGGTAATTTGGCAACGTTTTTGCTGCACTTCTGTTTGATTATATGGCAAACTATGCTGGGTTTTGTGGCAAGGGAGACCTAAGCACTCTAGAGCCCTTCCAAGTGATCATGGCAGGATAGAAGAATAGGGTCAGAGGGGAAAATGCTAAACAAGTCTCTTACTTCTCATTGATTGACAGACTGATTTGCATGGAAACATCTGGGTTGCGTGGGAAACATCTGTGAATTCCTTCTTCTAAGAAATAGCTTTGAAAAGATAATGATTCTCCCAAAGATGTAAGATTTGGCCTTAAAATCCACTGCAGTTTCTGGCTGCTCTTTGTCTCTATTGCTCCACCTTTGACAGAGTTTCTCAACCAGCAGGTTTAGGGGACAGATTGTACTCAGCTTTTCCTCTGTGGTTTGCTGCACACCAAGGTATTGAAGTCAAAGGCGACTCTTAGTGCCAAAAAAGAGAGAGGCAGCAGCACCCATTTAATCCCTTACTAGGTCACTGCCACCACACACCTCCAATTGGGCATGGCTAATGAACTCACCAAGGCCACTGCCAGACTCATGCATTTCTCAAAGCAAAGCACCATGCTGCCTTCTCACCAGCAAGCCTTCTGCATTAATTGGCTTTAATAATACACAGCCATAGTAGGTTACTCAAAACATTTAAAAAAATCCAACACAAAGCAGCACAAAATGGTGCATATGAGGTCCTGGCCATCATTCCGCTTGCCAAAAGTAACAGGAATCTGGGGGCACAGGCATGGGGAGAGCTGCAAGCACAATAAAGTACCGCTAAAAGACACATCATGCTACTGAAGGGTGACAAATATACCTCCTGTCAGCATTTATCTAGTTTTCAGATTACAGCTTTGAGAGGAGCATCCTGCCTGCTTGCGTACAGCTGCCACCATGCTATTTGCTCTGCCGGTACTCCTTGATCTTTGTTTCCCTGTTAATACATCTATCGGCTTTGATGTTTGACTACAGTACTCACAGTAGAGTGATGGCTGGGTGTTTTACCTGCCATGCTATTTTTCTCTTCTCACTTTTCTAGCTCCCACTCTAATGAAAAGAAAATCTCCATTATTGCAAAGGCATAAAGAGCCCACCAGGCTTGCTGCGGGCACCACACAAGTGAGCTGAAGATAAACGATCAGAGCCGGTCCCAAAAAATCAGGGTGTTGAAAACATTTGTTCTTCAGTTCTGTTTTGAAGTTTTGTCCACAGTACTTCTAGCTGTGCCATAACAGTGGTGCTGATGAAAGGAAAGAGCTCTTTGGTTGCAGGGTGGATTTTCAGGTTAAGACACTCCTTTCGGATACTGTGTCCTTGTACCAAGTGTGAGGCTGTTGGTTATCTGGAGCATGCATTTCCAAAAAAAATGTTTAAAATGCAAAATTAATACTTCAGTCTTACAGAGTTTTGCTAAATGGAAAATATTGCACACCCCCAAGAAGCTCAGCCTCTTTGACTTTTTTTCCTGCTTCATTTAATCACCAGAACAATTAATTCCTCACTCTCTTCCCTGTGGGATCACACAGACTGGTGCTGGGTCCTTCTCTGCTGCCAGCACAAATTCAGCTGCCATTGCTATGCTGACAACTCAGATCTGCCTCTCCATTACAGACCTGTCCCAATGTGTCCCAGCAAGAGGCTTAGGCCTGTCTCCTGACGTACTCCTGGATGTCCAGCTGTCAGCTTGCAAGCAGTTTGGCTAGAGCAGAACCTGAAGTCCCCTCTCACCACCACCTCTTTTCCTGGTCTTTTCCAGACCCTTCAGCCTCATTGCCCATCTCCCTGGCCCACAGCCCAGTCTCTTGTCCTGTCTCCAGCAGAGCTGGCCAACCTGGACCTCATCCTCATGGAATGCTTAGGACTGATGTGAGCTCTCAGTATACAGCACACACTGCTCATTTCTTTTCCAGTCTAAAAAAATGTTGCTCTGCTTTGCTCGCATCCGTTCAAAGTGTTCAAAAGACCTTTTTCCCAGGCTGCTGAGATGAATACCTCACTACTCTCCCTCCCACTTCTCCCTTACGTAAGATAAGAGAAGGGATGCCAATCTGGGACAGAGTTTGCAGCCTGTTCCTACTCAACATTGACTCCTCACTTGCAGATGAGACACTGGTGTCCACATCACCTCTGCCCATAGCATCAGGCTTTCTTATACTCTTACTGGGTTTAATTAGCAATTTGTGTTCTGGCCCAGGCATCTCCTGAAACTGTGAGCATCTGCAAAACTGAACTCAGCTTACCCCAGAAACTTTTCAAATCCTATAGAAATTTCCGCAGTATTCGGTTGTTTACATTCATTTTTTAAATTCATCGTTGCACCTACAACACAGCACCTGGTTACATGACCAAGGCTGCTATGAGCTTCAGTGGTGCATGTTTGTAATATTGCCATTCTTTACCACTGAAATGAAAACAGAATAAATATACTTCAAGGAAGTAGGGTTTGACTAAAGCAACAGCAACCCAGAGGACAGTGCCTCCACGGGCAGTGAACTTCACAGCATCTGCTGACAATCCTTGAGGATTCATTTCCAGGGGTTTGTGCCCAGGTGGAATCTCAGCTCCTCTCTGCTCCCTCTCACTCTGAAAATCAAGCACCAAATAGAGCCTCAATCATTATTCATGATTTTCCAGGATGAACTCCTGGTTTAGAAATTTACATAGATGGGGTAGAGCGGCTGCCATGGTGGAAACTGTGGTCCCTGAAGTTCCCTCTCTCCATCCCCTCTTGAAGCAGTGCCTCTCCCATAGCACCATCAAAGCAACACTTCAAAATCCGCTCACTCCTTTTTACTAATAAGCCTCTGCCAGGGGACAGGGAAAACCCATTGCAGCAGGAGATTGCCCCATGGAAGGTTAGTACAACATCATGTTTTTCAGAAATAACTTCTTGTGTCAACATCTCTCAGCAGGGCTCTTACACAAGCTCAATTTACTGTTGCTGGACAGTCAGGCTACAAAGGGCATAGAGTAGATACTAAAGAACCCAAGAGTGTTACAAGCAGCACCAGAAATGCTTAAAATGCAGTATTTTGGTCTAGTAGCTAATAAAATTAATTTTACCTACATTAAAAAAAAAATGTTTAAGGTTTGAGAGATTACTCTGAGACCTAAGCATGCATCAGGCCATATTTCCTTTCTTCCCCTGGAGAAAATGAGATTAAAAAACTATTTTATTCCTTATTTGCGTATCATGCTCAAAAAAAAAATTTGAAGGAAGTGTTGGTAATGGTAAGGAGAAGGACTAATGGTTTTAAACTAAAAGAAGGGAGATTCAGGCTAATTCTGTACAATGAGGATGGTAAAATCCCGGCACAGGCTGCCCAGAGAAGTGGCAGCTGCATCATTCCTGGAGAAATTCAAGGCCAGGCTGCATGTGTTTCTGGACAACCTGGTCTAGTTGAACAAGTCCCTGCTCACTGCAGGGGGGCTGGACTAGATGACCTTTGAAGGTCCCTTCCAACCCAAAATATTCTATGATTCTATAATTCTATGATTCTATGATCCAGTTCAGAGAATAAGAGTATCAAATGGAAAGGCACTCCAAATGTCGAGCTCTGCAAAACACCATTTAATAGGGGCTTTTCCTCCTAATATTTCCCCCTTGGCTAGAGGGAAAACAGACTCCAACATCAATGAATAATAATTTGATTAAAGTGATTAGAACATAAGGAAATCTTGGGCTAATCTCCAGTCATTGCAGGAGACCCCCCGATTCCATGTACTTTGACAGTAGATTACCATTCTCTTCCTAGTAATTGAACTAATTCACAGTGCTCTGAGCAAGCATCTACTGTAGATACAGCCGCAAACCAGCAACCTTTCTGCATGTGCTGAGCAGTTGCACTGTATGTGTTGTAGAGGAAACTAGCAGACGTAGTGCGAATCTGATGTATCAGAGCTCCGTACAAATTTGAGGCAATTATCGACTGGGGACACAAAGTAGATCTGACCTGTGTGAATGAGACCATCCACTTTAACACCTGCCAACATGAGCAGCCCTGCACCACATCATGCTTCCCACTGCACTGGGGTGCAAAGTAGAATTCAGTGCTCAAATGCAAACAGCTTTGTTACACACAACAGTCAATAAGATGTGCAAAACCTGTTAAAAGAACTGATGGCTACAGAACTGATGGATAGGGGCAGAGCAGTTGACGTCATCTACCTGGATTTGTGCAAAACGTTTGACACTGTCCTGCATGAGATCCTTGTCTCTAAACTGCAGGGACATAAATTTGCAGGATGGACCACTTGGTGGATAAAGAACTGGCTGGATGGCTGCACACAAAGAGTAGTGGTCAATGGCTCAATGTCCAGTTCGAGACCAGTAACGAGTGGTGTCCCTCAGGGATCAGTGTTGGGACCGATCCTGTTCAACATCTTTGTTGGCGACATGGACAGTGCGATGGAGTACACCCTCAGCAAGTTTGCCGATGACACCAAGCTGTGTGATCCTGCGCCTCTACTCTGCTCTTGTGAGACCTCACTTGGAGTATTGTGTGCAGTTCTGGTGTCCTCAACATAAAAAGGACATGGAGCTGTTTGATCAAGTCCAGAGGAGGGCCACGAGGATGATGAGGGGACTGGAGCAGCTCCCATATGAAGACAGGCTGAGAAAGTTGAGGCTGTTCAGCCTGGAGAAGAGAAGGCTGTGTGGAGACCTCATAGCAGCCTTCCAGCATCTGAAGGGGGCATACAAGGATGCTGGAGAGGGACTCTTCATCAGAGACTGTAGTGATAGGACAATGGGTATAGAGTTCAAACTGAAACAGGTGAAGTTCAGGTTAGATATAAGGAAGAAGTTCTTTCCTGTGAGGGTGGTGAGGCATTGGAACAGGCTGCCCAAGAAGTGGTAAATGCTCCATCCCTGGCAGTGTTCAAGGCCAGACTGGACAGAGCCTTGGGCGGCATGGTCTAGGGTAAGGCATTTCTGCCTATTCAGGGGGGTTGGAATCAGATGAACTTAAGGTCCTTTCCAACCCTAACCATTCTATCATTCCATAAAACCTACGTTAAAAAAATTGCATTTTATGATTGCACATCCTTTGTGCAGAGGATATATTCTGGGCTTATATGTGGTTGTATTTAGATTTCTTTCTTCTCTCACATTCTTTGATCTGCTTATTACACCTTTTTTAAAATAAAAATGAGGTTTTGGACCAGTATTAGATTCTGCTGACAGTCACAACTAGAGCATGTTGCTCAATGCAAAACAAATTATTCCTTCAGACTAGTTGTTTATAATGTTTACACAGTAATCATTGCTGGAATTTCAGCAGTATCGTACATTCATCATGGTTTGACTTAATTTCTGAGATCTCTTGGCTTGGGAAGAACCAGGTTGTCGATTTACTTTTTAGAATTTCAAAAAGCAGACTCAGAATCTAGAATTTTTTTCTGTTATTTAGCTATTGTTGTGAACTCTGAGTAATGATAAATGAAGGAAAAAGAATAGCTTTTTGCAAAGTGTCTGTTTTTTCCCAGTTGGGAATGGAGGTCTTTCCTCTCCTCACTGTACCAGTGGCAGATGCCAGTCACATTCAATTAGTCTCACAGGATCCATTTTAAAACTCACATTCCCAAGTACAAGACTAGAGAGAGGGGTTTGGGTTTTTTTTAGCAGCCAACTGCTTTTTCCATTGCAACTGTCAATCAATTGATCAGAAGGGATGGACCTGAGAGTGATGGTTCTAGATGTTCAAAGAAAAAGGGTAAAACAATTTCTAAGTAAGAAATGGCTTTCTCTATTGCTTGAAGTGTCTACCACTATGGGAAGAAGCAAGCAGTAGTGATTAGTTTCTGGTCTTTTTGTGGACAAGACTGTGCTAACATCTAGTGTATGTGACGGCAGCTTGCTGTCCTTAATCGTACAGTAACCTTGAATATTATTATATCCTCTATCACTTCCAATTCTAAACAGCCAATATTTTTAGAAGCACAAGTTTCAGAAATGAAATTAATTATGGAGTGGGAGAGATATGGCCAATGTCCTAGGAATGACTAAAGCCATTTAGTCCCCAGTTTTCATTTTAAAGTAGGTTAAATAAAAACGTGCCCAGCACCATCCTTATCCCTGCATATTTACACTTTGATATGCTTTTTGAAAAATAACATTGCATCAGAATAATACAGCATTTCTCTGTGCTCAGTGCACTTCAGCAATTCAGAGAGAATTACTAAACATAGTATGTAGGAACATAGCACTAAAGGGATGTATAGGTCAAGGAGCCCAGTCCCTCAATACTGGAGACAATCACATCACACGATCCCTTTAATACACTGATTAAGATCCATCTGCATATTAGTTAGGTTTTTGCCCCTAAAATCCCAGTGAAAGGCTTTTCCAGAACCTCACCTTTTTACTGATTAAAAAGCTGCTTCTAATTTCCATCTGAAATTTATTCACAGCCAGTTTATTACCAATTTGTTCTTGTGCCAGCACTGTCCTCTAGCTGAACTAGCTCCTTTCTTTCCCTGGTGTTTACTTCTCTGATATATTTATAGACAGCAATTCACATCCCCTCTCTACTTTCATTATGCTGGGATAAATAAGGAGGCAACCAAATCACACCATCCGTGTGTTCATCCTGGCATCATTTCTATTGGAGTCCCTTTCTTGAATGCCCCCAAAGTCCCCACCATATGCCAGAGAAAACACCACTGCCACAAAAAGTGTCTATTTCCCCAAGTTCTCAGGAACACTCATCTTGGATCACATTTGCCTCCTTACTAAGAAACCTGAAGAAAACTCTTGTAGGTAGCTCATCTGCAGTTCTGCCCTCTACAAGTCAAGAGCTTATAGCAAACATACTTGTCATGTGGACCCCTCTATTTCTTGGTATGAGAACCAATCTATTTAATTTCATTTAAATCCAATATTTTAAATCCTGAAGTTTATGGTTGGCAGACTCTTATGCAAAAATACCTAGGATGGGTGACAGTTACGAAGGCCTCTCAAGCTTGGAACATTTGGTGCCAGTGTCACACAGCGGCTGCGAAGGCCCTGTATACTCTGGTGTCCAAGCCTAGTGTGGTGAGCCATTATGGGATGTCACAGGCATGGGAGCATATGGGGCAATATGGGGTGTGCCTTGTCTCCCCAGTCTGAAATGAACTGGGGTCATATCCATGGACTCAGGCTCTTGGGAATCCAGGAAGTGGCATTTCCTTTCCCCAAAAATCTCCTAAGGAGGTGAATTCCAGAGGACACCTCAGCTTTGCTGCCTCACAAATCATAGTGTCAGCTTTTTCCAAGCCTCCTTAAAGAGAAAGGCATTTCTTCTCTGAATGATAGTGCAGGACTGGCGCAGGTACAAAATTCCCTCATGCAATTATATGGTTTCCAGCTCACATTACTGCCATGGGGGTACCAAATTTACACACCTATGGGCTCTTCTGAGCTAAAAAGCCTCTGCACAAACCAGGCATCAGGCTGATGAGATTCAGTCGGGCAGAGCAGTTATAGGGAGGATAAGGAGGATAGGCATAGTCCTATGGCTCAGGCCTCACCAAGATTCAGTCACAGCTTGTGGCTGCTGTTTCTATATTATTAAACATAAAAGGATGCTGATTGTTATCAAACATCAAAGGATGCAGTACAAATCATCCCATTAAAGCCTCCAATCTGAACACCATTGTCATCTGTAATGCAATCTCTTGCAAATCACAAAGGTAGTTTTCAGTTAGGTCATGACTACCACCTATATTCACTTCTACACCATCGTCTTATGACAGGTCTCCATAGGTCTTGTCCAGAGAGCCCAGATTCCTGTAACTCTGCATGTGCTTTTTACTTAATGGAGGAATATGATAAAACTTCAAGAACTCCATCTAATTTATCTCTTACTGCTTATTTACCTCCAAGAGGAAAAAAAAAAAAGAAACTGCTTTTCTGGATTTTACAGACCCTCAACAAGACCTCTGCATGCTGCCGCTCCCCCCCTTCTCTAAACTTCGAGTATTTGTAGCCTTTAACATTGCAGTCTTCAAAAAAAATAAAGGAAAACCCAAGTCAGATGAAATGATGTCAGACAGTGATCAAGACAAAAGGGTCATGCACAGTTTAAAAGGACTCTTAAGACTCTTTCTAGTACTTGTTACTGAAGAGGCCTTCAGTGGCCTTAGAAAAAAATTAATGCTATAACCTCCAGGCCAGGTACTCCTACAAAAAAATTGAGCTGAAAGATTTAAAGGGTTTGGCATGCATCCCTGCACACTGGGAAATATTTGCTACTTTGCACTTAAGGGGACTGTAACATCTAGTGGAGGCCATGGAGGTGAAAGATTAGACTGTAGAAATTAGTATAGTGACAGCAGAGCGAGCTGCCTCTGTAAAGATTTCCTCAACTCCCTCTCTGACTCCTGTTATTAGTAATGTAGCACCATAAATGTGAAGGGCACCAGAGCTCACCTGCACCTGAACGCTACAATTCGTGGGTGACAACTTTAAAATCACCACCATCTGAAATATTAACTGTTCATATACACCGGGTCTTTGAGGTGTTTTGTTGAGGGTTTTTTTTTTTCTCCCGTTTCTCAGAGGTATTTCCCATTCATAACCAACTGAGTGAGCAATAAAATAAATTGTTGAAAGTATAATAAAAAATCACATTAAACAGGTCCATATTTTCTGAAAATAACCTAGGTCCCACGGGGACTCCAGAGGATTCTCTATCCAGGGTTTGTTTTCTCCACTCCCAACCTTGAAAAACGTTTGTATTAAACCCAAGTTTTTTATACAAATACATGTATAGTTTAAAAAAAACTTTCCCCAGGAAAAGATCATCCAGTCGCAGGGGAAACTTCTGATGTAGCCACAGAGACACAGTCTCAAAATAGCCAATATGGAAGCTGGGACTATGTCATAGCCCTGGCTCTGCTGTTTGCCTTCAACAATACCCCTATCATCAAATTACTGGCAGAGAAGGTTTTCCTTTGAGGGAGTAAAGAATGAAAGGTGGAGGGAGTTCACCCTAGTACAGAAGGGGAGAAAAGCACTGGTATTTTGAGGTGGAAGGGAAAAAGTTATTTAAGCTAGCTATACCTCTTGTTGCTGTCTACTTTATTAAGAGTCTTCGGTTTCTAAGCTTCAATCAAAGCATCCGCATCTGCAAAGAAATGTTTGCCACCTTCAAACAAAAAACACGTATATTCATTTTACCAGTCCCAGTTTGATGTCAGTTGTGGTGTACTACTGACAATCAAACATACCATAATGTCACATGTTGTACCAGAGCAGTCTGCTGAAGTATCTATGTTCACTTTCTTCTCAAGCACAGATGCCATAGCTGCATATTAATAACCCCAAAATATATAAAATTCTCTTTTCTTTTGAATAAATTACTTTCCAATCCCTGTTTTTTCACTCCTTCCAATTTACTTTCTCTAGATAAAGATGAAAAAAACACAACTTCTAATTCAGATCCCTTCTTACTTTGAATAAAAGTATTCAAAAGTAAGTATTTCAGCCTTAAAATCTTTTTCTAAGAAACTCAGTACAGAAGCAATTTTAAGGCCATAGTAGCTGATCCTTCATACAGTTGGTTAGACTTCACAGGGCTTTCAAGAAATGCTACCAATGAAGAAGGCCAAACATCAAAGTTTCAGGGAGAGCATTAAAATATTCACCTTACAGTCACTGACAACAAAGGCATTAGAATCATAGAACAGTTAGGGTTGGAAAGGACCTTAAGATCATCTAGTTCCAGTCCCCCTGCCATGGGCAGGGACACCTCATGCTAAACCATGTCACCCAAGGCTCTGTCCAACCTGGCCTTGAACACTGCCAGGGATGGAGGATTCACAGCTTCCCTGGGCAACCCATTCCAGTGCCTCACCACCCTCACAGGAAAGAACTTCTTCCTTATATCCAATCTAAACCTCCCCTGTTTAAGTTTTAACCAGTTACTCCTTGTCCTATCACTACAGTCCTTAATGAAGAGTCCCTCCCCAGCATCCTTATAGGTCCCCTTCAGATACTGGAAGGCTGCTATGTGGTCTCCACACAGCCTTCTCTTCTCCAGGCTGAACAGCCCCAACTTTCTCAGCCTGTCTTCATACAAGAGGTGCTCCAGTCCCCTGATCATCCTCGTGGCCCTCCTCTGGACTTGTTCCAACAGTTCCATGTCCCTTGTTGTTGAGGACACCAGAACTGCACACAATACTCCAAGTGAGGTCTCATGAGAGCAGAGTAGAGGGGCAGGATCATCTCCTTCGACCTGCTGGTCACACTCCTTTTGATGCAGCCCAGGATACAGTTGGCTTTCTGGGCTGCGACCGCACATTGAAGCTGGCTCATGTTCATTTTCTCGCCCACCAACACCCCCAAGTCCTTCTCCACAAGACTGCTCTGAATTTCTTCTTTGCCCAACCTGTAGCGGTGCCTGGAATTGCTCCAACCCAGGTGTAGGACCTTGCACTTGGCTTGACTGAACTTCATGAGGTTGGCATCAGCCCACCTTTCAAGCACGTCTCTGGATGGCATTCCTTCCCTCCAGCATATCAACCAAACCACATAACTTAGTGTTATTGCCAAACATGCTGCAGGTGCACTCAATCCCACTGTCCATGTAACCAACAAAGATGCTGAACAAGACAAGTCCCAACACAGATCCCTGAGGGACACCACTCGTCTCCAGCTGGACACTGAGCCACTGACCACAATTCATTACGTGCAGCCATCCAGCCAATTCTTTATCCACCGAGTGGTTCATCCACCAGATCAATGTCCCTCCAGTTTAGAGACAAGGATGTCATGTGGGACAGTGTCAAATGCTTTGCACAAGTCCAGGTAGATGACATCAGCTGCTCTACCCCTATCAGTCATTTCCGTAGCCCCATCATAGAAGGCCACCAAATTGGTCAGACAGGATTTCCCTTTAGTGAAGCCATGCTGGCTGTCACCAAAACTTCTTGTTTTTCATGTGCCTTGGCAGGCTTCCAGGAGAATCTGCTCCAAGATTTTGCCAGGCACAGAGGTGAGACTGACTGGTCTGTAGTTCTCTGGGTATTCTATTTTCCCCTTCTTGAAAACGGGGGTTATATTTCCCTTTTTCCAGT
>JANHGB010024107.1:57930-69295 GCA_026283785.1 Coracopsis vasa | reverse complement strand
CCTTACAAGCGTGTCAGGGTACTTCTGGATGGCATTCCTTCCCTCCAGCGTATCAACGGAACCACACAGCTTGGTGTCATTGGCAAACTTGGAGGGTGCACTCAATCCCACTGTCCCTGTCATGGACAAAGATGTTGAACAAGACTGGTCCCAACACTGATCCATTAGGGTGTTAATTTAAATGCAAGCTTTAAGTTTGCCATTTATTTTTTAACTTCACTTTTCCTGAAAAGCAGTATTGTGTAAAAGACATACTTTCACATTAATATTTTGTTCCAGATCTGAACTGTTGTCCCTTGCCATAGACAAAACAATCTGACAGTTGTTTTGCCAGTATCCTTGTCTGCTGACTGCGTTAGGTCTCATCCCAGCTTGGCAGCACCATGGGAGCTTATTGTTTGTTAGAGAATCTCAGCTGTTTAGTAAGGTGAAGCTTTCAGTTGTTGTTACTGCACTTGGAGACAAAATTTGAGAGTTGTAATTTCTGCAAAACTGGCATATCTTCCAGAAGTATAAACAGGATAAGTTAGGTTACTCCTGGTTTTGGTTGCTCCTCATGTTGACTGAAATCCATAAATGTCATCCAGGCAGGTTTGATATTAGTATGTTCTGTAGCCTTATTATGAATTTGGTGTTACATAAAAGATAAACAACAAATAGAACTTTTTCATGCTTAAGATTTGGTGCACTTTAATCAGAGATTAAAGTTAAACTTGTTTATAGGATTTCATATTGCCATTGGTCATATAATTCTCCTAGTAACACCTCTATTATGTTACAGATGTTTATAGTATCAGTAGGGATGTTTTGCGAGTACCTGAATTACAATGATTCCACTGACACTTTGGTGCAGTTGTGGCTGTGGCTCTGAAATGACTTCTGGAAGAAAGATATTACCTTCTAAGGAAAATGCTACTTATGCTTGCTTCGAGGCATATTCCTCTGTGTTGGTTGTGGGTTTTTTGGTTTTGGGTTTTTTTTTTTTTTGTTTTTTTTTTTTTTTTTTTTTTTAGAGCAGCCCAGGCTCATTGCAGCCCGGGGTTGGTGAGTTCTACCACACTTCACAGAATTATAGAATGGTTTGGGCTGGAAGGGACCTTCAAAGATTATCTGATTCAAACCTCATCTGCCATGGGCAGGCACACCTTCCACTAAACCAGGTTGCTCAAAGCCCCATCCAGCCTGGCCTTAAACACTGCCAGGGATATGGGGCATCTGCTTGCCACCACCTCCGTATGTGCTTGCCTAGTTTCTAATGGGAAGGTTGAAAATGGTGATGTTCAGTAGCAGTTGCTATTTACACCTTTATGGCAATCTTCTGCCCTTGCAGCAGCATCCATTTGAGTTCTTTTGTGTTGGTCTGTAGCTGACAGCTACCTGTATAGAAAAGTCTCAGTTCACTGTGACTCTTGAAGAACTTTGGGCTTCGTAGGTGACTGCTGCCACATGAGTAGATTAGGTCATAAAACCTGGATCTAGTTTCTCAAGCTGTTCTGGTTAGACTTTGTTATTGTGATATGGCTCAGAACTGGTTAAGGTAGTGTTATCTGCTTCATAATGGGGAAAGAAACAGTGAGGAAATAGTGCTGGAGGGAGTTAATACAGTAAGTGCTTCAGGTCTGATTCTCAATTAGCTTGGGAGGGCTATGGATCAGCAGCTTGTGCGTATCTTAGTTTGCCTTGAGTTGCAGATGAGTTATGACAGCATGTGTTTTAAAGAAAAGAAAAAAGCATGGTAATAGTAAACTGGGGTTGCAAGTATCACTGAAATTACAGTAATCTTATTCTATTGTAATATATTAAAGGTAAATGCAGTTCACGTTCCCTATTAGTGGGTGAACAATCCAACGCTTGGTGAATTCTGCTTCACAATGATAGGAAGAGCCCAAAATCTTCGTTCGCGAAGTCAAGCCATCAATCAATCAATCAAATGCAGTTCAAGTTTGGAAGTTGTTTTGGTTTTCTTTTTTCTTAATTTTCCCCTCACAGGTATAAGTGTGTTAGCAGAATGCTTAGACTGTCCAGAACTGAAAGCCACTGCAGATGACTTCATCCATCAGCATTTCACTGAAGTTTACAAGACAGATGAATTTCTTCAGCTTGATGTTAAACGTGTGACACATCTCTTGAACCAAGATACGTTGACAGTGAGGGCAGAAGACCAGGTGAGATCACTGTTTCATACTAGCTGAGAGCATTGAAGTTCACCATCTTTTTTTATAATCAAGAACTGGTTTAAAGTATCTCAAGTCTGATGTTCCTACAGTATATGATGCACATAGTGCTTGCTAAATTGTAGAATAAAAGGTACATCCTAGCTTGGTCAAAACCAAATATGAATGAATATCCACATTTCATGTGTGGCTATTAATATGTGTTCTTTTAGCAGACTAGGAAGAAAGAAGTCATAAAGGGAGTAAGCAAAACAGTTTCCTTTATCGAGATATCTGTAGGGCTTCTGATTCCATGTATGTGAGCTGAATTAAGTTTGATGTATTACAGCAGTTGCCCCTAGATTGGGGTTCGTGTGCTATCAGCAAAAGTTAACTACTTCAAAGTGTTAAGCAAACATGCACCTTAATGGATGCATGTATCTACCTGAGCAGGGACTCGGCTTGTTATAGAGAGGAATTGCTTTTGATGAAAACAGATGGATACACAAGTTAAGCTTGGGGAACCGAGGGACTTGGAAGCAAGATGAACATAACACTGAAAGCTAGATGGATTGCCAGTGGGGTATTGATGGAAGGCCCTTATTTGGGAAGTGGACACAAAAAAAACCCCCATATTTAGGTGGCTAAAAGGAGCCTGGACTTTCACTCAATTGAAAGTTGTAACCTGTGGTAGAAATTAATTCCACAATTGTCCCACTTGGAAAGCTTAATTCAGCTTATAGCACAGCCCTAAATGCTTGTTTGCCAGCTTGTTCTTCCTACTGCAGGCCCAAAGAGGTGATTGCAGGATTGTTGTAGCTGCTGGGTACTTGTCGTAGCTTCTCAAATATGTTGAAAACGAACTGAAATCTTGCCTTTCTAGCTGTGCTGTTCTGGTGCTTGAATTAGGTAATTTAAGTTTGCATATGTCATTATGAGTTGACTCATACCTTTGAAGTGCAACAGAGGGATCTCACAGCCAAGATGGTATGTGTATCCACTTAGATATAAATGGATGTTTCCCTGACCGTGAAGTTCAGCTTATACTGAAGAAAACACATTCTGTGAATCTGCTGCAGTAAAAAGCTTCAGTGAAAAGAGGATTACTAACAGAGGGGTATAATATCAGGTGATCAAATATGATAATTGGCTGGTTACAAGTATAAGTACGAGTTATGTCGCAGCTCAACATCTTGCCATGTGCTAGGAAAAGTTCAGGTCTCAGGGTAACATTCTCAAAGCTGGAAGTGGTGTTTGACTTGCAACGAAAATTCCCCACTTTGGACTTTACATTCTTGAAGTTCTGTTGGAGAGGTAGCATAGCAGGCTTTAAATTGGCAGCAGTGGTAGAAATTGTGTGTAGGTAATATGGCATCGTTAAAATTCCTTCAGGACAGTAGCAGTGTGCAGTAGGAATAGGAATCTGATTTAACTGCTACAAAGTTGATGTTAGAGTGTAACTTTTGTATTGGTGTAAAGCATATTTACATTTAGCAGAAAGAAAAAAAAAGGAAGGTAGCCCTAATTACTAACTGTCCTGGTTTTCCTGTATGCAAGGAATTCCCTGCTGATGAAGGGATACAATGTTCCTGTCCCAGTCATTCTGTTGAATTTACTTACCTGATGGAATTGAGCCTTACATTTATTTCTTTAATTTCTTTACTCTCCCTGGTCATTTTACAGAATTTTAGCTGAGATGGTCTAGCAGTTCCTCTGAGTAACTCTAACTCTGCCATTAAATGTCTTTCCGCATTCTATCTCAGTTACTCACCACTGATTGCTGTGATTAGCTTCAGCTACAGGAGTAGGCATTGACTGCGCTATCACTTGTAATGAAGTCAGTGCTGGCTGTGAAGTGGCAGTGTAGTAGATAAGCTTGATGTGTCCAAGAGCACTATGGAAGTATCTTGGTACATAGGTAATAATGGATCTTTGTTTCACTCCTTCCTGACCTAGGCAAGCTTTGTTGGTAACCTTCCCTGTTCTGTCCTCCCTGCTCTCTTAAGAAAACCCATTATCATTTCCTGTAAAGAGGAGACTGAGAGGAGATTCTCTGAATGGTAAATTTATGATAGTGTGCAGCTAAAAGCTTTAATTTAAATTGTCCCTTAAGGCACAACAATAGCAATTTATTTGGATCCCTAACACTATGATTTGGTAACACAAGCAGTTTGTCAGCTCAAGAGACTGTATCAAGTAGAAGCTATTTTAACACTTCTCATGAAGTATTACCTGTGTTATGGCATAGAATTCAGAGCATATTAGACTTCAGCTTGTTACAGGGGTTACTCACATAAATGTGAATTGCAGATTCATGCTTCCCACTTGGAGGAGAAAAAAACTGAATATCTGAAATAATTTTGGTTGTTTTTTTTTTTTCAGGTTTGTAGATGGGGTTTTATTCTGTGGTTGTGTATTTGTTTTACTTCGTGTCTGAGCATTGTCTTTTTGGGGCTTTGGTTGGTTTGTTGGGGTTTTTTGGAAGATGGTGATGGATCCCCACATACTAAAATGTTAGCATGAGTTAACGTTCAACAGGCAGAAGAATCAATTTGGAATATTTATTTGTCTAACTGTGTGGTGATGTACCTTATCCTTTTCTTGTCTCTTGTTTAAGGTTTACGATGCAGCAGTCAGATGGCTGAAGTATGATGAGCCAAATCGCCAGCCGTACATGGTGGATATTCTTGCTAAAGTCCGATTTCCTCTTATATCAAAGAACTTCTTAAGTAAAACAGTTCAGGCTGAACCACTTATTCAGGATAACCCAGAATGCCTTAAAATGGTGATCAGTAAGTTGACCTCTACCTGAAATCATTTATGTTCTGAACACTTAAAAAAATATGCTGTGGAATCTGGGACCTGTTTGCTGTAAAATGCTCTGACAACACTTTCACATTTAATTCATCTGACTGTTCCCTCTAGGATGCTGTGTTTAGTTGAAGTTGGATTAGCAGATTATCATGTAAATAAAACGCAGTTTATGTAACAGAGTCACTTTCATTTCTTTTCTAGCAAATGTCACGAACTCCATGACAAGTAATAAAATGGAGATTTTTGTTAATGAGCCATTAGGGTAATTGGAAGTGTTAGTGTGCCTTTGAGACAGGCGAGTAACTTCAACATTGTTCATGTCAGCATGTGAATTAAAAAATATTTTATGTCAAAATTCTGAATATTATAAAGCTTCCCTAAGCAAATTAGAATGTTAGGTATATGTTGCACTATTTTTATTTCTAATAGATACTGACCTTTGAGCAACAGACAGTTGCATTCTCAAAGTGCAAATGAGATAGAAGCAAGTTTCCCTTCTTAGGAAACACCTTTTGTGAAATTTTGCCATGTAAGGAAGAAAAGCCTGGATGTTGATATATTTCCTGGAAAGAAGTTTTTTAATTCCAATAGCAGTTACCTAGTTGGCTTCATTTTAGTGTAGAGCTAAAAAAATGGTACACAGTTGCTTTCCTTCAGTCTCAATGAGCAAGATTCAAATAAACCTATATGTTGGTAAGTATTGTACTTGATGACCATCAACATCTCAGTCATACTTCTTGTGCAACATGGATTTGGGTGCATTGTTTAAGAAATAAGGATTTTGTTTGGTTTTAGTGGCTTGTAATGTCACTTTTTTATATTCTTTGAAACATTTCTTAGGAGAATGCAAAATATTAGTTACGAGTGGTATAAAAAAATAAGCATTGTCAGGCTAGGAACAAAAGTGAGGGGTTTTCATGAGATAAGTGCGCTAGAGATGCTTTCCTTGTTAATGAAAACAATTGGGGGGTAAGAAGGGCAGCATGGTTGACTTCTCACTGTATTCCAGTCCCCTCTTTTAATGTTAGTATTGTCCTCTTCAGGCTCCCAGTTTTGCTATTATTTTTGTTTGTGGTTTGTTGGTTTTGGTTTTTTGTGGGTTTTTGGTGGTTTGTTTTGGGGTTTTTTTTTTGTGGGTTTTTTTTTTTTTTTAATTTTTATTTATATTTTGGAGAGGTTGTTTCCTTTTGCCTGTTTCACTGTGACAAACTCAGGTGCTTCCTTATACTGGCTAAATGAGCTGATCAATCAGCCGGTGTATAATAGGAGTCTATATCCATGTCCTGTTTTCACATGGAGCAGGCAATTTGAAACAGGATGTTCATCTGGGTATGCTCCCATCCTCATGTACTGCTGTGCTGCTTTCCCTTTTAAATCAAAGTTGTATAGGTATAATGTAGAAACTTGGTTTTCCCCCTTTTCCCTCCTTTTTCTTTCCCTCCCCCATCCTCTGCAACATCCCTTTCTATTTCTGAGCTACACTGGATCTACAACACTTGTTGTCTTCCTTCTAGGTGGGATGCGATACCATCTACTTTCCCCAGAAGACAGAGAAGAGTTAGTGGAAGGTACACGGCCAAGAAGAAAAAAACATGATTACCGCATTGCTTTATTTGGAGGCTCACAGCCCCAGTCCTGCAGATATTTTAATCCAAAGGTAATCGTTACCTCAGAATGCATTAAGATTCACTGCTTGTAATCTTACATGTTTTATTTGCTAATAATATTAAGACATAATGATCTGCAATATGGTATTAGGAAGGATGTATTCCCTGCCTCTTGGGGATATAGTTGGAAGAGTATGGTTAATTAGGTGTTTTCAAATCTGTGTACCTAGATGTAATTTGAATAGAATGGTTATGTGTTTGTTTATTGGCAATATTAGATATGGAGTTCTGATAAGTCAGAGTTGAGAATTAATTGATATGTGCATCCCACAGATGGAAATAAATAAAAGGTCATTGAAACATCAAGCAATCACATAGGAACATATGAAAGTCTGTATGCATGTGCATGCATGTATGTGTTCAGAGAATAACTCAAAGCAATTTCTTTTTAGCAGAAGTTAAATTATTGGCTTGTATGTTAGTGTAGAACCCAGTTTTACAGTGTAAGGTGGCTTTTCAGTGTATTCGTTACAAATATGCAACCACTTCTAAATCCCAATGGTTCACAATTCTGTTTCTTCCTAAGAGTATGTAAGGAGAAGAACTGGGAGCCAAGTATTATGTAAGTGGAAAAGAGTGAGTTTCTACAACAAAAAAATAACTTAAGAGATGGCTAATGTAGAGCAAGCAAGCTTTGCCTGAAACTTGTTTTCTGAATAAAATCAAGCCACAGGCATGGTGTATATTTCAGCTATGCAGACTAGATGTTCTAGAAACATCAGCTGCATGCAGAAGGATTATCCATACTCTGTTTTACCAGGCAAGCACATGAAGTAGTATAGAAAAAAATTGCTACATAAACATCAGGGCTCTCAAGTTACAGGATCACATACATGTAATGTTTTGGTGCAGAAATTCTGGTTGTTCTAACTCAGCATATTAAGTGCTCATTGTAATTTCAGTTTTGTGTGTTACCTATGTGAACTTTGTAGTCAATGTGAGCCCTGTCAAATTGAATTCAGAATGAATGAGCCCTTGGGATGTGTTTTAAACTCATCTTTCCCATTCCCTTTATGTAAGATAAAATTGAAGCCACCTTTGAGCATCCTTCAAGTCTGGAGAAAAAACCTACCAGCTTTGCTGACTTAGTTTGAGAAACATTGAATATGTATTTTTATTGGGAATTACAAATTCCTAAATAATCACCAGCTTTTTTCTTCATGCACATACTCAAGTAAGATAAACAGTACTCCAGCTGGGGGTGAGGAGGTGAGGGTAAAAAAGCAGATAATTCTTTTGTTTCCAAGGTCTGAGTTGGGGAAACCTTTGATCAGGTTATTTATCCTTTTCAAACAGTTGGTTTTGGCATTTTAACAAGTTGTAATTCACCCAGTATGCTCTGACCTTTCTTTTATTAGAAGGAAATCAGATCAAAGATTCTTTCTCTTACTCTCCAGTTACTTATTTTGGAGCAAAGCTAATTTTAGCCAGGATGGAAACTAGCTTTGAAACTTATTATCCCAGTCACTAATTGGCAACAGTATTATCAGTGTAGTGTGCATGTGGTCTCTTTACCAACCTAACTGATAAGTTAAATTCTGTAAGTGCCTAATGTCAGTGGTGGTCAGGACTCAAAAGATGAGGGGGTTTGCTTCATCGCTCTTTATAAACTAACATAACCTCTCCCTCCCTTCCCAGTTGTCATCATGTATTTTCTGAAAACTTAATATTGTTTGAAAACTAATAATCTCAGTGCATGCTCAGTGAGAGCGACAGGTAAAGACTTACAACTGAAAGGAAAATTACGTATGTAGTTAGCTGATCTTCAACCAGAACTAAACTATTATATTACAAAGTAATCTGTTTTGTGGACAAAAAGTCACATATCTATACAAGTCTACATAAAGCATAGGGTAAAATAGCTTAATTTTCTTTTGTGGACTACTTGTCCACACATAACACCAAAAAAGAATGCAGTTTGGAAGAAGTTTTGCAGCACTGCGTCTGACCAAGCTTTATAGCCTTGCATGTAGATTTGGGGGTGGGGGAGAAGCAGGAAAGGAAAAGGGAAAAAGTGGGTAATTGGAGATCTTGATTCTAACAAGCATGTCTTCCTTGAATGTTTTCCTAGTGTGTTTGTATGCTTTCTTGGATATTCTTAGCTAGCCTGTCAGGTCTTGTTGAATAGCTTTCACTTCATTTCCAACTCTAAGCTATTTAAAGGTCTTTTTCTGATGTTTTGCTCATGTATCCGAGTTTGATCTTTAATTAACTGTGACAGTGGCTTCTTAAATGCAACAAACAAAGGGTTCAGAACCCCTCCTGAATTAGCATAGTGTGCATGTAAAATAAGTGTGGGATTGAAGGTTCCAGTGCTGCAGACTATACCATGTTTAACTTGCTTTAATTAGTCTTACCAAAAGATGATAGGAGTGTCACAGAACAGTTGTGTATGTACTTTTGCAAGGTTAGGACCTTGGGGAAGAATTAACATTTTGTTTTTCTGTTGAACTGATTGAATAGTAACCTATTCCTTCACTTCTGATTTTAATTAAATTCAATAATTTAATATATCAGATAAAGAAACAGTTCAAAGTGATGGTTATGTTTTTCCTGAAAGTATTTTCTCAGTTGTAATGTTATAAATGTCAATAATTAAAACTGTAAAACTAGTGCAAACAATTTTAATTTTCACTGATTGTGTTGCACACAAAAATAGTTTCTAATATTGTTCTTCATTTCCCTGTTGTCAGAAAGGGTTCTTTAAATAAGAATGGATTGGATACTGTGTGTTATTTGTTAAGGCTATTAGCATTACTATTTTAAGTCTCTATTTATTGTCTTTGTTGCACTGTAACTGATATTTCTGTTGATGCATGTACTTCAAGAGAGCAACAGGACAGATGCAGACGGGCATAAAACTTGTGGAGCAACCTAATCTGGCACTATTTTGAGTAGAGATGTTTTCAGAACTCTACTAGAAATCGTAGATATTTTATTAACAGTGGTAGGAAGCAGTTTCTTGTGGTATTTTCCACAGGTTTTTTTAGTTTCTTTCTTTTTTTTTTTTTTTTTTCCCTCAATAAAATCATTTAAGTTTTAGGAATCCTTGATAAAAATTTATACATGACTTTCTGGGATTTTGAGGCAGCAATATGCTTATTCTCTCGAAACTGCTGTCTCTAGGGACCAGAAATGGCTGCAAGCTTTAACTTTTTAACTGTGCACAATTCAGCAACAGCAAGTAAAAAGTAAGAGATGCCTAGCAATGCTATCTCTTAATGAATAAGGGAACCAGCATACCTTTTATGAGGAAAGAGCTGTAGTCAATAAGGTAGTAGTGGGGAGGCCGTCCATACTATGTACATCTGCTGTTCTCCCTGACAAACTTGGAAGAGCAGGTATCAGCTGAAAACAACAGAAAAGTCTTGCGCAAATGGAGGTACTTTTTCACATGGCCCATGATTACATGTGCCATTCTTGTCACAAGGTCTTGTGCCTGTAGGAGTTCAGACAGTTTTAATAAGTGATTAAATAAATCAATGAAAGAGGGAAAAAAAAAACCTTTTGAAAACTATTAAATGCAAAGATACAGCTTCTGCCTCTGGTGTCCTGCACCACTATTTGTTGAAAACAAAGATCAGCAAAGAAAGTGTCACTACATGCTTATCTTTGTCTTTCTTTCCCTACTCACCCCCAAGAAATGAGGTTTGCCACTGCCCATAGCTGTATGGATCTTGACTGTGGCATAAAGCAACTCTTCAGCATAATTCTCAAGCGTGTAAAATGCATAAACTGAAATCAGTTCTATGTGGTGCAGGCTAGCACTGAAGAGCATTACAAGAGAATGACCTAAACTGCTTCCTGCTGAAAGAGGAGGATACTGCTGAGTATGCTCAGGTTATGGCCTTTCATTTGATAAAGGTGTGGATGAAATGGTAGCTATGAACTGAAGCCATAAGTGGGTCAGATCACAGCCCTTAATAACAGTAAGCAACAGGATTTTTTGTAAAAGTGCCAGAAGTTTGAGCTAGAATTATGTTGATCTTGCACAATGCACTAAGACATTTTCTTAAGATTTATGCAGCTATTTATTTTGCCATGCTGTAGTATGGCTTTCCTTTCTAGGATGCCCCAGGACCTGTTTCTCACCATAAAGGGCCACATGCACCTGCCAGCTCTTCTTGATATGGGGGATGCTACAAGAAAAGATTGTAAGATGTTTTGGACTATAACATGCTCTGCCTCTCTTTCTTTGAACCCCCATGTAGGAGTCGCTGTTCTTCCTCATTGACCAAGGTGTTTGAAGTATGTCCTTGCTGAGAAAATGTAATGATGTAACGTTTTGTGTGAACCATTCCAATGAAGGTCATTCAGCAGGTTGAGCTAGACCGTCTTGAGGTGGCACAGATAACAGTTAAGGTCCCATACTTTCCTGTTCAGTACAGGACCACAAGCTGTGCTCATGGAATATGTGAGATGCTGTTACTCAAGAAGTGTTTCTTGTGCTGTATTCTATCCTGGTCTGCCATCAGTTGCTGAGTTTAGTGTTCTTAAGGTTTTGGGTAGCGTCACTACCCATATTTGATACTTGCTGATCTTGCCAATCCAAGCAAGATTCAGTTTCTAGGCAACATGACTGCCAGTATTTGTGATGGAGCATTGCCCTATTTCTTATGCTATCAACTGTGGATAGCTATAGATCATTTGTGTTTTGTAAATTCTGTAAATAAGCTTCTAGTTGTCATGGTAATAAAGTATATATCAGAGCTTTTTAACTGAGTTGCTTGT
>JANHGB010024107.1:39339-55839 GCA_026283785.1 Coracopsis vasa | reverse complement strand
GGGAGTATGATACAAACTTTGATTGTATAGTTTATTTTCTCATACATTGTAATTAGTTAATACAACTATAATGGAAGTTTTAATTTAGGAGTTTTCTTTTAAATCTACCATTGCATAACTGCACACTGTCCCTTTGCTTCCCATAGGTAGCATTCAAGACAGAATAGTAAAAGCTAAAAATTAATAATGGAGTTTATTTTGCCTGTGCTTTTTTCTTCTTTGGAACCCAGTGAACACTGCTTGTTTGGAAAAGTCTGTCTATCCCGAATCTAGCATTTTCTGATTTGGAGCACGCAATTAAGTGAAACCATTATTTGGAGAAAATGCTGCAGTGTGTTTAGCTGTAGAGGAATCTAAAAATTGCATGCTTTTTGCACTGATTGAGGAGTTTGGAAAACTAATTACTGTGCCAGTCCACTACAGAAAACAGGGCTCACTTCCCCTTTTTGAACTGGTGGGGGTACTGTTTTACTTGCAATAGGAAGCAGGGTTTGGAAGTTAAACATACTAAATTCTTCCACTGTATTTAGGTGCAGGAAAAAATACTTAACATTATACTGACAGCATACTGAAAATGGAAGCTTTTACCTTTTTTTAAAAAAGACATTAAAGACAGTTCTGCTGTTACTTTCCATGGATGAGAGATTCTACAGCTTCAGAGCAATAAGGATGTGTATTTACATCAAGGAAAAAATATGTCCCACTTGATACAGTTCTTCATGATACTGAGAATTACATGGTAGGAGTAAACAAACGTAGTTTATAGAAGTCTGCTCCTGGTTTTTGGATCTAGAAATGTAGTATTGTTTTGAGGGTTCAAATCCCCAGCTGTTAGTGAGGGCTGCTAGTGTGACACTCTTAGATTTTTAGAAGTAGAAAGCCAAGGAAAAAGAATCACAATAAAAGGCACCTTTAACTGTTCTAGGTGAATATATCTATTGAAACAAAAGGGGAGAAGGATCCTGGTTGTTTTCTGAAAAAGTTGTATCCATCCTTCTCTGCGTTGGCTATGGTTCATGAGCATGAGTCTTTCAGTTCCCATCTAACTTCTCTAGAAAAACTGCTTTTTTATTTCAGTAATAGCTTTATTTGCCCTTGAGGAAGTAGTACAGAGACCTTGCACTTCCAGAAAGTACTATCTGCTAGTTCCCAGGAAGACTGTATCATGGTGAGGGGTAGCTGTCTTGTTGTTGCTAATAATTCAGGAGTGGATTACAACATAATCAAATTCCAAAGGCAACAAGTATTCAGGGAATTGGGCAAGTCACATTGCTTAGAGAAAAAAGACTTACGTGAATCCATACTAAGTTTACAAGGCTGGTTTCATCTTCACATCTGAAAATTCAACATATTTCTAAGTAGTGAGAGTAGCAGGAGACTATGACAAATGATTAGTAATTTATATACACTTTTGTCCAGTGTTTATTTCCCTGGAAAAAACAAACAACAACAAAAAACAACAAACAAAACCCTCATAATTTGTTTCTGGTTTTAAACACAAATAGCAGTTTTATAAACTTACTTGCATATTTTGAAAGGAAAGAGTCCAAAGGATTACAAGTAGGCAATTTCTGAATAGCCCCAAGTTTCAAGTTGGTTACTTTTGCTTTTGGAGGTGGGAAAGCAGCTTTCCCTTTTCAACAAATAAAGCATTGATTTGATAAATTACTGTTAGACTCTTCTCTTGAAAGACAGACATAAAAATTAATGCCACTTTGGTGGGTTTCTGTTTTTTTAAGGAAATTCTGCACTGTATTTATTTGAATGCTATGACACGAGAACAGAAAGCTGGCACACAAAGCCCAGCATGCTGACTCAGCGATGCAGCCATGGGATGGTGGAGGCGAACGGTCTCATTTACGTGTGCGGAGGAAGCTTGGGAAACAATGTTTCTGGAAGAGTCCTAAATTCCTGTGAAGTCTATGATCCAGCCACCGAAACGTAAGTATTAATTCTGATTATTTTTAGTCACTTGTGGCTTTACTTGCTCTGTAAATAACTAAAGTATGGACGAAAAATATGTGGTGAGGACTTCTCCTGAGTTAAGCTGTAATAAACAAGTTATCTGTAGTTTCACTTAAAAGGCAGGGGTTTTTTAAGCAGTTTTTTTCTGTATTTATTTTCCTAATGCTAGGATTTACTTATTTAATACTTATTTACTGGGAACTGAATAGTGAGTGTTAATGTTTGGTTTTCTTTTTCCCTAGGTGGACTGAGCTATGTCCAATGATTGAAGCCAGAAAGAATCATGGGCTGGTGTTCGTGAAGGACAAAATATTTGCTGTGGGTGGACAAAATGGCTTAGGTACTTGAATTCTATCAGTTCTCTAGCTGGTCACACTAGGCTTCATGGGGGCCTTTTTTCTTCTGCAAAGCATTCATTCTGCTCTGTTTAGCTGAAAAACTTTGAGCAGTACCATAAAACATGTCCTGTTGTTGTGACACCATTGTTACCTTCCTTCTTGTAGCTTCCTGCTTTACTTGCTTATTTTTCAAACTCTTTTTACTAATGACAGTACTCCCAAACCCAGATATGTACCCATACGGTAGCCCAGTTCTGCAGTAGCTAATATGGCTAAACTAGTCATCTGAGAAAAGACTGATTTTAAATTTTTTATTAATCATGTATTTTGAGAGATTTCAACATTCTTTTTGAGGCAGGTGTAGCTATTATTTTAGGTACTTCAGTCTAAAGACTTAAAGCTAGTCAGCCATTTTTAAGCAGTGAAAAAGTGAAAACTTCTTTTACTGCCTTAGTTTTGAAATACGACTTAATGTCATCAGCAAGTCATTTATCATCTGCCTGTCTCCTTGCCTTTAAAACTAGAATAATATTTTATTTCCCAGGAGAAGTGAATTTTAATTACATAGGGTTTCTGAAGTGCTTTTTTTGAAATGGAAAGTTCTCAGCTGTGAGGTTTATTAATTGCCATTTATGGTAATTGGAATATTTGATTTCAGATTAATGCTATTTTAGAATATAGCTTGTATTTTAATTAGCTATTAAAACTACTCCAGAATGATTGATTTCTGATGCAAAAAAATCAGGAGATACTTTTTTTTTTTCCCGCAAACATTGTATTAATCACTTATAGCCAGAGCTGCCATTTTGTTAAATGTTAGTTATTCACTGAATGCTCATCTTAGAAGTGTGTACTATTGAACAAATAAGTTAAAGTATTATTTTGCAGTTCATATTCTGTAGCCTGACTGATTAATTGTTCTTACCGTAATATATGGGGAAGAGTCATATCTGGGGCAAAATATTTGTACCTCTTAACATGATATAAAGATTTCTTAATCTCTCAGATCTAAGAATTCAGGACTGGAAATGAAAACTGTGACCTTTATTACAATTGTTAAATAGGGATAACAGGATGTTTGTAGATATTACTACCCTGTTTCCTAAAGAAGCAAATCTTAGTCACAAAATCTAGTCTTCCCTAATAACTTCTGATTCTCTTGGCCCTTTTCAAAAGGACTTGGGCTTTTAAACTTGACTGATTTTAATATCATGATGAAGAGAGACATCCTGTATCAGTAAATGACCAAATTTAGGTAAAGGGTAGTGGTGACCCCTCTAGAATAAAATGCTCTCACTATAGGGAAGTTTTGGGTGGATTCCTGAGTTTTAGTCACTAGCCACAAATCCAAAAGGAATTTGGTATTGTCAGTTCTTCTGTTCATGAAGTAACATGTTAGAATCTCTAGAAAGCATATAATGTGAAATTTGTTACATCTCACTTTTAGTCTCCTTTTTATTTTTCTCTGTTTCTGTATTTATAAAAGGGTAAAACTCTAGTTTAGAAACTTGTGGCTTTTAATCTAAATCTTGAAAATAAAACTAAGTCAAATCATTTGTATGCTCTAGTTCAGACCACATGGTACGATGTAATAAGCAATTATCTATTTCATTGCTTTGTAGGTGGCCTTGATAATGTAGAATATTACGATATCAAGATGAACGAATGGAAGATGGTGTCTCCAATGCCATGGAAAGGTGTAACAGTGAAGTGTGCTGCTGTGGGATCTATAGTCTATGTCCTGGCTGGTTTTCAGGGTGTTGGTCGATTAGGGCACATTCTTGAATATAATACTGAAACAGACAAGTGGATAGCTAACTCCAAAGTCCGTGCTTTCCCAGTGACAAGTTGTTTAATCTGTGTTGTAGACACTTGTGGGGCAAATGAAGAAACTTTAGAGACATGAAGACCCATAGGAGATGCTGAGACGCTCTTCAAGGACTTGGGGAAAGATAGCTATTGGTGCTTTGCTTCCATGTTTTACTGAATCTTGTTAAACTGAGTAATAGGAAAAACTGAGCTGCAGTCTTTCAATTTGTATATACAGCATATTGTATTACATGGATTTTGTCATGCCCATTTTCTTGTCTGTTTTAAGAGATGGGGATGTGTTTTGAGAATCTGCTTATCTAGCTGAGATCATATGGCATATATTCCTTTAAAAGGACTGTGTGTGGCCTTGTCAAAAATAGAGCCAGTCCAATTATTCAGAAAAACTCAAAGCATCTGATGAAGATAAGATTTCTGGTTAAATGACACTTTACTGAGCTCAGTTGCAGAGACTTCTTCATTTACTAAAGGTGAGTAAATGCAGCTTGGGTCATGAGAAATGATGAGCAAAGAACTCTCTCATTTATACCTACCTGCAGAAATCTTACTAGGATGCAATGAAGATTTTTTTTTTCCTCAGGAAAGACCAAGGCAGCAGTATAATAAATGATTCCCACAGTGCATGGGGATAGGTTATGCAGCCCTCTAGATCATGACAGCTGCCCTCCTCCAGTGACTGACTTCCATCATTTGCATGACTGCTTACTGATTTAAAGTTAGACAGGCCATATATATAGATTAGATAAACACTTTGCTAATGACCTCTTTGGCATTTTGGGGGGCTTTCACGGAAAGACACTCATTTTTTTATTATCCCGAAGTAAGGGGACGGTGGGGAAGTCCACAATAATTGTGCACTATAATTAGCAAGTTGGAAACTTGGGATTAATTTTCAATATATCTTCCCAGGTATCAGACTGTACATACTGTGGATGCCAAGCTATGACTAAAGATGGGAATAGGAATGGGAAAGCAAAGTCAATACAACAAATGTATTGATTTTTCTTCTTGAAAATGACTGTTTTTAAAATGGCATGAACCAAGTCATTAAAGATATTTTATAGAAGTCTTCTAAAGTTGCACATGGTTATTAATGTCTGGTTTGTAAGCAAATAGTTCTGTAGATGTTTGCAGCCAACATAATAGTAACTTTCTTCCTGTGTAGCAGTTCAAATTGTCCAGGTGTGGGTGTCAACACTGTGTACATCTTCCAGCTCGTGGAAGACTATACAAACAGTGTATGTATGTTTGTCCTGCTCCCATGCTAGCTTATTAGTATCTTCACCCTGATTTTGTCACCTCTCTTCTACTTTTTTCAGATGTTTCTATAAGACTATTCAGTGAACTTAAAAAGTTGGTGCTTACCTACCTGTACCTTGTGCATTTCTGGTGTTGTGGGTTATTTCTGAAGATCCTCCATGTTCCCATCAGTAGTATAAAATCCAGTTTTCAAAGTCAGTGCTGCTTTGTAGGCATCCTCTTGGTTTTCTTCCTCATGCTAGCGACTCTGCATGTACAGGAAGTAGCAGATGCACTCATGGCTTGATAGTAGTTCCTGCAACTCGGTTCTTTATTCAGGAGTAAGTGAATGTTGTCATTTTTTTCACCCTTTCCATTTTTCTGAGCCATAAAACAAAGGTGTCACTACTCTTAACGAGCAGCTGGAGTCAACTGTGCACTGCTCAGTGTACAGGCTCTATGTTATTTTGTAGATGCTTTTAAAACTGTGAAGCCCCCTCGGACTTTATTTTCAAGGGGTTTAATAATTCTTTTCAAGCTATGGAAAAACTTCCACCTACAAGAGAGGAGCAGATGGCCGAGCCGTAGCTTGTGACAGAACAGGGGCTCTCCCGGTGACAGGGTTGTGCGCTCATGAACGGCTCAACCTTTGTGTAAAGCCTCGGTGCTCGCCTTCACGTACACTGCTAGTTCGGTGGGGATTTTCCCCTCGACATTTACCATGCTACAGCCTCGACCATGGTTAGATCCGGTTCGGTGTCTGAGCTGTTCGTGCCTCAGACCCTGCCTTTACCTCGATGTGCACCGATACGCCTCACAGCCCGCCACCCTGCGTCACACGTCCTCTGCCCCGACCCCGTTCCCTCAGGCCGCTCCGAGGCTCTGTTGTGACGCCAGTTGCCCGGGCTGGTGGCCGGGGCGCGGTCATGCGCTGTCGCCGGGACGCTGCCTCCTCCCCCTTCGGCGCCATCTTCTGACGTCCGTGCGGCGTTGTTTGGCGGCGGCGCCCTCATGGCCATCTGTCAGTTCTTCCTGCAGGGCCGCTGCCGCTTCGGGGAGAGGTGCTGGAACGAGCACCCTCGCGGCGGCGGACGATACGGGCCCTCCGCGACCTCCTACCAAGGTACTCCCGAACGCGGCGGCCTTCAGAGGCCTGCAGCCTCCGGCCTGGCCCGGAGCAGGGACGGAGGTACTTGTTGAGGGCTCACTGCTCGGCCCCCGAGGCCTGCTGCGGGGCTCCGTGCCTGAGCTGTCGGCGGTAGTGCCTGCGCTGGCGCTTGTGGGGTTGGGTTCCCGCGGAGATACTGCAAGTTGTGCCACGGGAGCGGAGGAAATAGGATAGTAACTCCGGAAACGCTGCTGATAAGAGCAGCGAGCGATTTTCCAGCACCTGCGCGTTGTACCCTTTGAACGGTAATTTAGTTCGAATGGGATACGGGCTTTTGGAAGCTTTTGGTACGCGAGAGACGTGCTGGGGAGCAGACGGATACAGTCGTGTCAGGACAGTAACACGGCTGCCGTTGCTCATCACCTACTGAAGGAGGATCAGGAATTGCCTGTCACACACACAGATGGGTCCAGGGTCTCAAAACTTAACTTGGGAGGTCTTAGCTATGCACAGAGCCTCAGCTATAGCAATGTAGGCAGGAGCCCCTACTGTAAAGGTACTGTGAGTTAAATTCATTCTTTTCCTTCTGGGGTAGTTACTTTATGAAACAACATAAGCAAAACTGAAATAGTCTCTTTTCTGCAATGCCCCGTGTTGTTGGTATGGTGATGTGAGGAATTCTTTACCTCTGGTACCAGAACTAAACAGGGTAATGCTGTAGGTTAAGCTTGCTTAATAATCAGGTTAACTCGTTAGGAAACAACCTACATTTTCCTTTCAAGCATCTGATGGCCACCATAAAAATAATTATACTCACAGTTTTTGTTGATGTTATATTGCTTAATACCTTAATGATTTTAAATTTCTGTTGTTTGTTTCTCTTTTTTTTTAATTGGAAGGTACAAGCAGAGGAGGAGGAGGAGGATGGGGTAGCACTAACCAGAGACACACTAATGTTATCCAGCCATCTACCTTTAAGTCTAATGTGTGGGGTGGCAGTAGAGATTACGGAAGAGGACTTTCTGCCTCCTCTGGCTTTGGATCATCAGGCGGCAACAGCGGAAATGCGGACTTTTCACAGAACAGATTTGCTGTATTAGTGAACAATCAAAACACTGCTGATGGCTACAAAGATGAAGAGGAGAGACTTCTGTAAGTTATAGTCCTGTCTTGCTGAAAACATTTATAATGAGGAGTTTGAAAGCTTACTGAATTACTAGAAATAATGTAGAGGACATGATTGTGAGGAAGAAAGCAGGATGTGTAAAAAGAACCATAGAAAACACTGCTCTATTTGGTTTTCTTGAGTTATGCGGGCATGGGAAGAAAGCAATCCTTGTTTTGAACCTGGATTGGGTAGCCAGACAACTGCTTATTAGTAAGGTAGCATGGTATTTAAGTTGTGGGCAGGAAGATAAGGAAGGAAACAAAGATGTCAGTACTTAAAAAGAAGGCATCAGAGCCCCTTGAACAGCATCTCAACCATAAAAAAACCAAAACACAACACTCTGAGAAAATGAACGATTTGACTTAGTTTTCCTGACACTTAAGATAATAAATTGTTCTGCCAGTAGTAAAACTATTGAAACCTGGTTTTACATGCATCTATTTTAGAGTCAGTTGAGAGTGACTGGCAGGTTCAAGATGATTACAGGGCAGGTGATGAGAAGCAACAGGCAGTGTTGCTGATTTCCTGAAGAAGCAAGGTTTTGGAACCACTTTCCATTGTATTTTAAGATACATTAAGAAAATGCTTAACAGGTTATTTATTCACTCTCTCAAACATGAATGTATGTTGTGTTACAAACATCCGAAATACTTAGAATCTTTGTTACTATGTAGCGATCTGCTTGGCCATTTCAGTTTTTTAACCATTCATTGTTTGTTTACATTTGGATTTACTTTTGTTGATGTAGCTTCTATTTTGCAATGTCTGGATTATTATACTTTTGATTCTTTTCCAAAAACTTGTATAGAACACATCACTTTCCATTTTTTTTTCTCCTTTTTTTTTCCCCTGAATTTTGCTATTTAATAATGTGCACACTCATCTATATTGTAAAATCAACCAGTATTGAGAAGGTTTTAAATTCTGTTGTGATCTACAGCTTCAGGGAAATTCTGTGACAGCATCTGCCATACAAGAACTAAAAATACGTTGTCTGTATTGGGATTTATTTTTTCTTTTTTAAGATGCTGTTTGATTTACTTGCAGTCAGATGATAAAGAAAATGCTTTGTAGGGACATTTATGTATCTTGCCACATAAATGCATTTTTTTTCCTACAGACAACTGAGTACTTCTCTTGCTCATTCCAGCTAGTGTCTTTCTTCATTAATTTTCATGGTAGCAGGTATTTGAATCTGACTTTGGATTTAAACCAGGCAGTTGCTTCTGGTGGTATTGTTTTGACCATATATTTTCACCTTCATCTGTGTTTTTATTTTGTTTTGTTTTCTAGTGAAACTGTAGTGAAAGACATGGAAACTTGGGAATCTTCAGGACAGTGGATATTTTCGTCGTATTCACCAGTGAAAGAAAAGCTGAATGTCTCAGGTAGGTAATATTTTTAGTGTTGCTATGTATTGCTGCTGTTTAGGATTTTTCTTATACTTGTCCACGCTGTTGTACCTCTGCAGAACCGTTTGCAACAGAAAGGAATGTTGGATTATGGCAAACTCATTTTGGACATTCACATATTTGAGGTTCTGTAATGCATCCTTTTTGTGTCCCCAGCTGTGACTGACTTATTACAGATAATGTACCATAGCCCATTTCTTCATACCTATTGAGGAACTGCCCTTAGTATTTTCTTGGAGAGGTTTTTGATTATCCTCTTCTTACAGGCTTTCGAGATTTCTCGCCAGAAGAGTTGCATCTGGAGTATTACAACTGCAGAGCAAACAATAACATTCAGAACTATGTAAGTATTTTAAAAATGCTGACTTATGTGGACACATTTTGGGGTAGGGCTTGTTACTGTTCTTCGGGTGGCAACCCTCGACTCATTTAATTACCAAACTCTAGCAGATTATCGGAATGCCAAAATGTTTTTAAATTACTGAGCACCAAATAGAATGTGAAAATAGCTGCTAGTCTGTATGCTCTGTCATAACTTCCTATTTCTGTCTGAGAGCACAGGCTCAAACTGTCAGATCTGAGCTTACGAAACTGGTGGCCTAGTGTCTTGACACATCAGCTCCTACAGGAAGTGGTGGCAATAGACTTTTAGCTAGTTTCAGATAAATGTGTGGTCTTTTCTCAGTCTAGACATTCCTTGACTTAGTCTTGTCCCTGCTCTTGTGTGTTATTTGTAGAAGTCACTTGAATGCTGTCTCAGAAGTTTAATACTGCATATGCTGTTAGTCAGTTTGATTGTTAATAGCTGGTTATATAGTGCTGTAGGTAGAACACAGGGAAGTTTATTTGATCTTGTTATTTTACATACCTTTGTTGCAGGAGATTAATGCTGAAAATAGCAGATTTTAAAGGAGTATAAACATTTCTAGAAAAGAAGTAATACGTATGTTTTTATATAAATGTATTTAAATTTATATGTATTGTTCCTCCTCTGTATTCCCATCAATATCAAGGAAGCTAGCAGAGTTTAATGTTGTGCCAGGAAAGAAATTAGGCTACTGGATACATGGAAGTACAAACTAACTCAGGCTACATTGCACTCTTTCCTCTTCTCCTTGTTTCTGTATTACAGAAGGAATTGCTGTTGTCACCACTCTTGCTTCATATGTTTAGAATTATCAAAATTGCATTTTCACAGACAGGAGATAAAGCTAAAAAAAAAAACCAAACCCCAATAACAAACCTTCGATTAAAATGAACTGCAGTGATTAAACAGTACACTCTGCCTGGCTGTTAGAAACTAGAAATTTGTGGTCTCATTGAAGCACTAAGTGCAAGTCTCAATGTGTAGCTAACAACTGTATGATACAGTTCTCTTACAAAATGTTTTAAGTACAACATGTCTTTTACAAAGCATGTTTCTATTCTTAAGCCGGGTCAGAATCTAAATTTTCCAGTCTGTTGTGCAAGATCTGATACCAAGCAACATGATCTTCCAGCATGTGACTAGACACAAAAGAATTATTGATGTTTGTGATATAAGATTCTTTTGAAAAGTTAAGGAATTTATTTACAAAAAGATAACTTGTTCCACTCTTACAGGCATTTAGGACACTCTATGTTTTATTGTTTATTTTTTAAGGAAAATTCACTTAGGCTAAGCTTTGAATAAGGTGTGTTGATAAATTTAAATATAGGAAATTCAGGTTTGAAATTCATGGAAAGTTATTTTTAAGACATTCCAGTTCCTTGTTTAATACTTTCATCGTAGTTACCAAAACACAGGCACTATTTATTGCTAGCATATGTTCTGTGCATTAGTCAGTTGGATTACATGAAATGGGCTGATTTAAATTAAGGGCTTAAAATAGTCAGCTTTGCAAAATTTAAGGTTGGTTCTATTAAAGTGTTTAAATTACAATATTATGAAAGTGAGTGGGGGTTTTTTCTGAAAATGTGGGAGAAGCTAAAGCAAATCTTAGGACTTCAGCTTAATGAGTACATAAGCATACAGGCCAGAAATAAAGCAAGGATTGAAAAGTTTCTTTACATATACTTAAAACTTACATATTTAGTGTGTGGTTTGTTGGGGGTTTTTTTCCCCAAATGCCTAATACAGCTAGTGATAGAACTTAGATTTAGAAAGCCCCAGATTTTTTTGTAATCATACTGCTATGTAAAGGAAGTTGATTTAAGGGCAATAGTAAGAGAATTTAAAGGACTTCTGTGTTAATAACAAATGTTTCAGCTCCTCACCTTGAAGTTTCAGGAAAGCAAAAATCTTGTCTTCTTGGCTTAACAAAATTTCTAGAAATTTTCTTTCAGTTCAGTTGTCAGATCACTCTCATTTTCTTTTTTATAAGTCTTCACCACTAATAAAAACATGCTTTTCTTTTCCCCCTTTTTAGATGAATTCTGTCCAACAGTTAGCAGAACAATGGAAAACTCGTCTGCTTCAGTTGAAAGTTTTAAATGCATCAACAAAAGCAGCCTTGGTAAGTCTTAATGAAAGGTAAAATATATCTGTTCCTGATGTCATCTTTTTATTGATCTTGGTCAAATGTGGTTGGTTTAGATTCATGGTTTTTTAGACACATCCTACTAAGTTGTCCTGCAAATTAGCATTTGCATTTTAATTTCTGTTAAAAAGATATCTAAGACACGGTAATTGGAATATGCCACTTTGTTTTTAATAAAGAAGACTTGCAAATATTCCATAAAATCAAAGTATTTAACTATGCTTCTACTACCTTTATAGAAATAGGTAATAGGTATTGCTTTGAAGATTGCAGGATACTCTTTGACAACCACATATACATGATTCTTCTAGGGCATCCTTGTTTGCACCTAAATAGCTGAGGCATGACAGTGTCTAATTCCTACATTCACTGGCAATTTTATGGTAGATCTATAAACTGTTCTGAAAATGTCAACTATGATGTGTTACATTCTGGTACTGTAGCCTTGAAAAAGCACTTGGTGTGAAAGTGTTTGGTGACTGGTGGCATGAAGACCTTGACAGTAATCTTAGAATGCTCCTGGGAACGTTAGAGAAGGTGGAAAGGGTGTAAGGAGGAATTACATAAGAAAATAATAATTGCAGTTTGAAAACTGCCCCGTCTGTCCCTCTGTGTGATTTTGTAGGCGATAGGAACATGACTGAATATGCTAGCACTGCCTGAGCCAGGTGAACATGAAAGTCTGTGAATGCAGTTTTGGGTCTTAACTCCACCTTTCTCTGGTGTTACGAAATTGGTGAATTTCAGGCAGGTATTGTAAAACCCTTTAGTTAACTAGGGAGAATGATGAGTCAGGAGGGTTCCGTGTTAGCAAGGCAGCAGCTGCATCCCCAGGTTTGAAATACTATCATTGCAAGCCATATGAAAGCAACCATAGCTTCAGGTTGGGATCTGATCATGTAGATGTACAGTAAGAGGCTAATATCTACCTCACCATTTTTTCCATGTGCTGATTTTGACTATTCTAAGGTATAATCAGCAGACCAGACCAGAATTGTCCTCCAGGCCATCTTAGGAGAAATAGAGCATTTTGGTAATGCCAGAATGAGAAATTGATAAGATAGGTGGCAGAGAAACTGGGTAAAATTTGAAGATGCAAAGAGTCATTGGTCCTGAGAAGGTGATACACTCTCATGAATCTAGATGTGTCAGAAGAGAATGCTGCGGTTAAAGGCAGTATTAAATAGCCAGGGAGACAGAATAAGTTGATTTAAGTGGAATATGCAGGATGTGCCTGAAGTTTCAATAGTACGATCACACTGCCTTGGTATTTTCAATGCTGAAGGTGAAGAAACAAGGTGAGAGAACAGGGTAAGTCAAAGCAATGACATAGGGTCATAAAGCACTTGCTGAAATAGGTAAAAGATGGGAACAAGAGCTCAAAGAGGTGTTCAAGTCACTGTCTGACAGAAAAAAAAAGTCAATAAACTGTAATATGTTTGTGTTTCTGAAGTGTTTTAGAGAGAATACTGTATAGGCCCAGAGCATTTTGTTGATCTCTGCAAGAGCATGCAATTGTGATGGAAGTCTTCAGTGTCTAACTTAGTCTAAGTTGTATTAAATTGGACTAGGCAACTATATTTTTGCTTCAAGTATTCATTGAAAGACATTTCCCTGTTTTGGAATCTTATTTTCATTTATGTATTTGTAATTTTTTAAGCTATCTGAACTAAAGAACACAGTCACTCAATCATCGCCTGCTTTTGGATTTGGAGGACAGCAGTCATTGAGCTTTGGGTTGTCAAGTAAGTTCCTGCATTAAGAACCAACAGTTAAACATTTTCTTGAGTTTTTCTTCTGCATTATTGAAATACAGCAGTGGTCAGTACCACAGACATGCCCATCCTAACATTTTTTGTATCAACTTTATAATTGCAGGCTTTCCTGTGATCAGCAGCAGTAGCAGTGTTAGCAGTTTCTCCTTTAAAACAAGTTCCAGTCTCGTCAATGCATCATCTGGAAACACCCCTGCTTTTGGGAGCTCTTCTGCTGGTTGTAATCCTCCTGCATTTGGTGCGACGTCCTCTCTTAGTGTATCCCAGTCTGCTGGTTTTGGCAGCCAAGCAGCTCCGTCTGCAGCCTCCTTCTCATTTAAAACTTCTGAAACAACTAGTGGTTTTGGAACTTCTGGGTTTTCAGGGTTTGGCACTACTTCTGCTGTGAACTCTTCAAACATCACTCCACCTAAGGTCTTTGGAGATTTTAGTGCACCAGTAGCAACTTCTCCCTCACAGTCAAGCAGTACTCTATTTGGACAGACTGCCAGTGCCTCTGGACAGACCTTAATGTCAGCGCCTTCTGCAGTCACAAACAATGCTTCATCAGAAAAGTTATTTACACCAAAGAGCGAACTGTCAGCTGAAGACTTGAAACAATTTGAAGCAAAGAAGTTTACAATTGGAAAGATTCCTCTTAAGCCACCACCATTAGAACTCCTAAATATTTAGGACTTCTTAAGTTTATTCTGAAATTACATGGTTTTGTTACTTCTCCGATACCTCACTACACCACTTTGTGATTGAATAATGAAATAGAGTAAATCCAAATGTAAACAAACTTGAGTTTTTGTTTCTTCTCCAAGTCTTCTGCAATGATAAACTCAGAGGTACAAACATTTGAACACTGTATTTTATAGTTTCTTGGTTATTTTGCAATGTACCTTCTAAGTCCCAAGAAATGAACTAATGAACATTTTATTTTAAGTTCCCTTTTATATTCTGTACTGTGAAATTCTGGTCAAAAACTATATTAAGAAGGCTTTGTCAAAAGTAAGAGTGCTTTGGTGAGATATTCACAGTCTACTGTGAATAGAATGCTAGAAACTAACAGCTGCACTGCCAGACTGGTTGTTGTTGGACCACTTTGTCATTTGCCTCTTACTCAGCACACCTTTTGACAACTGTGTTTGGAGAGAGGGCTCCCATGTGGTCTCTACCGAGCTACATCTTCCTGTCACCCAGGAGTCAGTTACCTGTCCCAGCTGATCTAGTTCAGCTAGTGTTAGCTGTTCTGCTTCAGGTCATAATGCACACATTGGTGTAATACAGTTGGGGGAGGACAGCCTTGAAACCATTCATCATGGATATTGTGGTTTGCTATTTTGCCACCTCTTTGATAAAACTTTGCAAGCAATTGTAAAATCATGCACTACATCTATGTGACTTGAGAACCAGACAACAAAATTCTGTCAAAATTGATGAGTGCATATATTGGCAGTACCTTTCCTGAATTAATTATATTAATGATATTTTGCCTAAATGCTATAAAGCAGGGGTCAGAAATTTTCTAGAGAAGGTAGAGAGTCCGGTAAAGAGAACATTTGTTCTTGATCAGGCCCTTCCATTAGCAGTTAAAAATTACTAAACCTCAAGAGGAAAACAAAAGTTTACCCCAGGATCTACATAAATAAATTGATTGTCCCTTTAACACCTGAAGATAACTTTTCAGTTCTTGCTATGGACCCTGTGGTCCTACTTAAGACTTGCTGTATCTGTGCTTCCTACCAAAGGTCCATAGCATACTGGCTTGCTAAGATAGTGTGAATGAATTTAACTTTTAGAATGATAGGCCATGTGTGGGCACTGCAGGTGTCATAGAAATCCAGGTGCCTCAGTCCACATGCTCAGTGTAGATGTTATGTTACAGTACTGGGTTGTTTATGTGAATTTTTCTGGCAATTGTTTTGTAAATGAAATAAAGCATCTGGTTTTTATTGTTGTTGTTAATGACCCAGGGCAGGCTTCCTGCAGCTCACAGACAAAATACTGATACACCAGCCCAGAGTTCCATTTAACTCTTATGAAATGTGTTTCCAAGTGGGATCTCCAGAGCAGTACTAAGACTTGTACAAACTGGGGCAGGTACATCTGTCAGGGCTCACTTAGCTTACTTGGCTTTTAACACAGGAACTGAGGAACATAACAAATTCTGTATTTGCAGAAATCCTCTGTTTTTACAGAAGTTGTTAAACTCCCTTTTGTAAACATTTATTTAACAACACACAAATATGTTTGTGGCATGTCTGATGAATTCCATCACTGCATGAACTCATCCTATTACATGCTATACACTTTCCCCTATTTCATTCATGAAGCTTTAGTGATTCTCGAACCCAGTTGTACCAGAAAGCTATCATGATTTTTAAAGTTCCTATAATTGTTGTTACATTAAAGCAGCATTCTAACATGGCAAGAGTATATTTTAGGGTAAAAGTACAGAATTAAGCATTTCTGGTAAACCTTAAGGATCGCTTGGCATGTTTTAGAGAACTGTGGATGGTTTTGCCTTACATGTAAAGTAGTAGTAATTTTGAAGTCACTATGCTGTTTTCTCCTAATCTTTTATTCCTAATGACCATTCTCTTAAATGACTACTTTAACAAACAAAGAGAGGAACACTCTAAGTCACAGTTAAGAACAGACTACCTCTGGTGAATGCCCAAGCTAAGCTGAAGTGTCTGTGCATAAGGCCACTGCAAGATTTTTGAGCTTCTGTACCTCACTGCTGCTGCTGTGCGACACAAGAGCTTAAAGCAGTTTGCTTTTGAAGTGATGAACTGAAGCCTTTGGTCTTTCTTCAGAGTAGCTCAATAGGCCATTGCTGTTAAGCTGTGCCAAGAGCTTTCAAGGCTCAAAAGTGTGCAAGAGCTTTTTTAAGTGGAAGAACTTAAATATTGTAAGGCCATAAAAAAATCTGAATTATCTACTGTACATGCCCAAAAGAACACTGCCAGATCTTCTCAAACATGATTCTAACCTACAGCAGAGAAGATAACTTTGAAGTCTTGGGTCACACTGCCATTAAGAAATAGAATCACAGAATGGTTGGTGTTGGAAGGGACCTTAAAACTCATCCAGTTCTAACCCCTGCCACAGGCAGGGACACCTTCCACTAGAGCAGGTTGCTCCAAGCCCCATCCAAC
>JANHGB010024107.1:0-23614 GCA_026283785.1 Coracopsis vasa | reverse complement strand
ATCTTGGCCAGTGCCCCGTGTGATGCGAGATACAGATGATTTCTTCCCAGAAGAGGATTTGTTCAGCCTCAAGCAGAGTTCCCTCAGGAGATCACTGGTAATGGCAGACAGCATTTACTTAACGTAGATGGTTGCCAGAACAAGTTTGTCTCATTTTCCCTTGCATGTTTGGCCAAAAGCCAAGTTCATTCTTCAAATCCCCCTTTTTTTCTCCCTTGATTTTAAGGTTCCTGTGAGCAGTGATTAACAATTCCTGTACTTGTGTCAATGGCAGTGTGATAGCAGTGCAAGCGTGCCAGCTCTGTCACAGTCTAGACATGCAGGTACACATGATGTCTTCACACCCTGTCATCTGACAGGCCTTCAGGTAGCAGAGATGTATATCTCCTCAATGAGTTTTAATAACTGAGGTGCTAAAGCTGTGAAGTACCAAGCACCTCCTACCCACCCACTTCTTTGTCAGATTAAGCCCTAAATCTCTCTGAAAGTGTTCTTCTTTGCTGGGAGAATACGTAGGCTATAATTTAAATCTTTTCTCTTTTACAGCTACACAATTCAGTTCAGTTGCTTTATCTGAAAAGCTGTTTCTCAGAGACCAAGAATAATGATGTAAAAATATAAAGTTAATTTAAGAGCTGGTGATGATCAACCAATTTCAAGCAACTCCTCAGTGTTTCAGGTGGACTCATTTTCATAACTATGGCTGAGACACTTGGAGAAATCAGCTCAGTTTTCAGATGGTATCTTCAGCCTTCCCTTCTCATACTTTTCCTTGGCTCTTTTATTCTTCTTTTCACTCCTTTTACACCTCTGTTTCTCCTTCCTCTTTCTTCCCTTCTTATATGGCATTCTCCTCCCCTCTTTTCTTGATGACAGTGTCTGCTGCCGCCACAGCACAAGCGAATCCAACCATTTCCTGTGTGAGCCCTCCAGGAATGTGTAGTCTAAGTCACAAGAGCTGAGGAGGGAGAAGGAAAGGACCGGAGCATCGCAGCACAGCCACCTTTTAGTCATTACCCCAGCCCGGGTGGGTTCAGATTCCTCTAACCACAGGCCTGATCCTCAGTGCCCCTGAACTCTATTTACAACATGTTTAGTAATTTCCACCAGCTGGCCCTTATTGAGAGCGTCACTCGGTGCTTCATGTAACAATTTCATGTATCAAATGACATGGTGAAGAATTCCATCCTAACCAACGTTATTGTTTTTAGGCTGATAATCTTTTTGTTTTGAATTAACAGGCATTTGTTGTGAGCAGTTTTCCTCTGGAGGTCCTCAAAACCCTGTTGGGAATGGGCATTCAAACCTCCTTTCTCTACAGCAGACTTTGGATCAGGCCCCCAGTGCTGAAGCACACTGTTTGAAGGTCACTTTTCGCTTCTAGGATCAACAACCTGGAAACAAAGGAGTGCAAGAAGTTAATGTCCTACATGGTTTAAAAAATAATTGTGAATGGTTTAGAAACCTGACATGTCAACTGGGAGCGCAGTGGATTGAATAACAACAAAAAAAGCAACAATCACATGAGGACGCTGCACTAAGGTTTTTTGCATAATCAGTCACAGACTTTGATTTATCCTTTCTGCCAGATAATGAGGACTTAGTTCAAACAAGCCTGGTATCCCTAAGGCTATTGCCTTCACCCTTTTCCTTGGCTGGCAGATGAGGGAAGATTGGCTCCAGCCAGAAGGGTGCTGAAGCACGGAGTCTATGTACATAAGATGCACAGGAGTGTACATCAGAGCCTGAGTTACTGAGAGAAATGCTGGCTGGGGTGCTCTGGGTAGTGACAAAACCAGCTAATTAATAGCAAATTCCAGAAAAATGGAAGGAACTAAGAACAAATAAACCTAAAAATAGTGAGTAGTCTCAGTCCTGAAACCTCCTTCCATTGGGCGATGTCTTCATTGCATTGACAGTGACTTGGACTTAGAGACTTCCACTGGCCCTGCCCAAAACAAAACTGTTTTAGTGTTGCCCAACTTGTTGGTTTCTGGCTAGGCCAATGCCTCACTTGCCAGTGCTATACTTTGGCATCACTGAAAACACTACTGAACTCCATGCTTGCTCCCATGCCATGTTGTCTCACCAAAGCTTGTTCTTTGCTGCAAACAGAAGCAAGAAACCTCACAAGGTTGCCAGGGCTGCACAAAATTGAGTTGCTGCACTGCCTGCAAGAGAACACCTGGGCTGGTGAAGCATGGGGAAACCTGAATTTGAGCCATTAAGTGTAGTGTTTGCAAATCTGCCTTTATTATGCTATTCCTCTTGAGCCATTGGTTGTACCTTGTTACTAGCTTGGGCAGCAAAGTCTGTTTTTCCTGTAATCTCAGCACACCAGGAAGTATAGACAATGAAGTACTTGTCTGTGTGTAGGTCATAGCAACTCGTGAGCTAGATATTGACTGGCCATTACTACATATGGTCTGTGATCGCACCTCACACATTGTATTGTGCAGCTGCTGTTAAATGGTGCACGCATGTGCCCACTAAATGTTTAAATAACATTTTCCTTTACAATCAACTCTCATCAGGAGCCAAGGCCAGGGATGTGTTAGAATTGGCCAGTCTCCATTTAGTCTACAGCTGTTGCCCAGCATGTGGGGAGAGACACAAGGTTAAGTAGCGATGGGTCCAGCAAATGCAGTGAGCCGTTGCTGTAATGCTTGCAAATCAAGCTGGGGCAAGAGTTAATTTGGATTTCTGGAAATAAGTGTTCCTACTTTAAAAACAAATTAAGTACAAAAATTGATCATAGTGCAAAACCAGTATAAAAATGCCTGCAAGGTAAATGGTGTGGCTCCAAACAGGTCTCTCAGAAATCCCAGGGAATGCTGAAAGCAAAAGGAGTGAGTCATAAGCACATGAGCTGAAAGAAGCTGAATACAAAATCATGCATCTCTGCTTAATTCCATCACATGATGAGTCCTGAGGCCCTTCATTTAATCGGAGAGCAGAGCAGTGGGGAAACTTCATTCTCACTTCTCAGTGGGGACCGGAGCAGTTACCGTGTACAGGCACTGGGCACTCCCTGCTCCCCTGAGCCAACGCAGGGGCTCCACCACCATGAGCGGTGCTCGCCACCACCTCGGATTCCTGCTCCTGGCCGAAGCGGTGCTGTGTGCTGCTGCCATACGTGAGTGCCTCCTTCACCCTGTCCCCTCTTCCTGCCCCTGCGGGTTCAATGTCCTGAGCCAGGGCGGTGAGAATGGCTGCTCCGTGCAGGTGCAGTGGTTGCTGGAGGTGTGCTTGGGAAGCAGGAGGTGACAGCTAGCTCCATTTGGGTTGCCTGGCTCTGGGCAGAAATGTCACTTGAGCTGGAAAAATATTCCAAGAGCTGCTCAGTTACTGATTCCCTGAGCTCCGCAGGTACACAGCGCTGACTGTGCCTTGGCTCAGTCTTGGCTCACTTCAACACATTTCTAGCAATAGCTCCCCAGCTGAAGCGTGCCTAGAAGGGCACATGTGGAATGGGCTTCTCCCAGTTTGCTCAGCTCAGCTGTGGCTGGGAGAAGCCAGGTTAGAGGCAGTGCTCCCCACTGGGATGCCCTGACCTGTGGATCCCCAAACTCGGTGAGCCCAGCCAAGGAATTAAATCCTAAAGCCACGGTGAGCAGGCACAAGGCTGGTCTTTTGCTTTTTTCTGGGCTCCCAGCTTGACTCAAGTCTTAGGTCGAGTTCCTGAGTTCAGGGCTGGGATCCCAGAAATGGGATTTTAGGCTTAAATTACAGAATCTACAGTAAGGAAACTGAAGAAGTTAAAAGCTGAGGATCCATCTAGCCTTGTACCTTTTTCCAATGAGACACAGTAATAGATGTATAACCAGGAAAGCGTATACTGGCATTTACTTGGGACACTTTCCCAGCACCAGAAGTGCCTCTGTCAGATGCAGTCATTGTATTTAACAGCTTTTCCCTGGACTTTTCTTCCACCCATTCATGCACTTGGGTTTTGATTGCAACTGTGTAAATTTTTGACACACACACAATACACTGCCAGCAAGAAATTTCACACCTTAACTGTGCCTTATGTGAAGAAATACCCTTTGTGCGCTTACAACCTGTAACCTGCTGGTTTCATTTGATTCTCCTTAACTTCTGTACTTCCAGAAATAGTGACAAATTGCTCCTGCCTCCATGGTGTTCATCAATCTGGCTTTGTATTCTCCTCCGTCACCCCTTCTCCAGGCTCAAGACACAGTCTATTTTGCTGTTCCTCATATAGAAGCAATTCTAACCCTTTGTAGCATCCTCACCACCTACCTCTGAACTCAGTTTCCTTATACCCTGCTTGATCTGCAGAGAACAGAGCAGTGTACAGTATTCAAGACATGAACATACATGGAATTCTACAATGCTGTAATGACAATTTCATCTTTGTTCTCTATCTAACCTTTTCCTCGTTTTACAGCTACCAATGAGCACTGCATTCAAAACTGTAAAGCTACAAGATCTTGCTTCTGAGTAGCAATAGCTAGTTCAGGGCCCCTCATTCTGTCAGTTACATTTAACTACGCTGAATTTCATACTGCTTTATTCTTGAGTCATCAAGCCTCTTAAGTCCTCCCCTCTTACTAGTTTCAGATGCTCTCTTCAGCAGCTTAAATCTGTTTTCCAGATTAGGAACATTAAAAATTATTTCAGCAATTGAGAAAACTGGACACTTATTCTAACTTTTGGCTCATGTATCTTAACCAATTATTTATTCATGTGAATTCCTTCATTCTTACCCCATGCTAACACAGATCCTTTATGTGCCTTTACTGAGGGACCTCACCAAATGCTGCCTGGAACTCGAGCAGACAATAACAAGCAGGTCAGCCCTGCTCCCATGCTCCCTGGCTCCCTCAGCATAACTTGAATCCATTTGTGAGGAATGCACTGCTCTCACGGCATATCATATTAATGCACTGTATCTGCTAATTCTGTTCCTCACTGCTGTTTTCACAAGCTTCTCCAATTTGAGCCTCAAACCTTTTGTAATCCTCTAAATCTTCCCTGGAAGTGTTTTTAAACAGTTTTTAAACACTGTCATCACATTTGCCAACTTTTGTTTCTTGGCCACTAAAGCACTTTGGAAACAAGATGTTACATGCTATGGTTAATAGCTCATTTATTTCACTCTTGAATAACGTCCATACTTTGTGAGCCATCCTATCTAGCCAACTTCTTCATTATTTTGGTTTGCTCTATTATTTTATTTTTCTTTTGTGCCAACACTTCATTTTGAGATTCTCCATCACCGCAAAGAAAAATTCTAGCACCGAAACCTCTTACGCTCCTCTTCTATGAATGAAAACTCAAACTAATATACTTGACTTTCATGTTATCCCTGTATTATCCCTGAATGCTTCTTTCTTATCTACATCATCTTTTGCCCCTACAGACTTTCTGGCAAGCTCTCCACTACTTTTGTATTCGAAAAAAAGATAATTAGTAAGTTTGATGGTTTTTAAGTTGTTCCTCAAATTCCTTTTTTTTGTCCTGCTTTATTACGTTTCTATACGTAACTTTAGAAAGCTCACATTATTTTCTGTCATCCTAGCTGGGCCATAACAGCCTTTTTACTTATAATACACTTTCAACCTCTTTAGCTCGGTCATCTTTTTGTTGCTGTTGTTACAGCATTGGCTTTTGTTCTGTCTGTCATGGCTAACACACTGCCATACGAAATGCTGAACTTCTTGTCTTCGCTACATTTTTCACCAAAATGAAAACCAGAATGAGAATGAAGACAGTCAATCAGAGTGTGAGAAAGATCTTTTCTCCTATGATCACCTCACCAAAACTATTACAGTAATCAGTTCCTTTGAGTGTAATGTTAGTCTCTCTATTTTGAAGTGAATTGCTCTAATTTTGGTTATGACCAACATCTGTTCTTGAGTGGTTTTCATTGTTAAAAGAGAAATACATTAAAGCCTTTGGTCCTTTAAATTCAGCAACTGAAAATCTTCAGTTCCATATGTTAGAGGAACCAGTGCTGAAGTCTTTGCTCATCTGAAAAAATGTCATTGTCTTGTCCTGAAGCTTGTAAAATGTTTTCTATTCGATTGAAATAAACAAAGCACATCAGGGAGGCACAGAAATGCCTGAGGAACTTGTGATTTAGGAGCAGTGACCACAATTATTACCAAAGCTGGACAAGAAAATGACTTATGAATTCAAGGCCTGTTATTGAAGATTCAAAATTAAAAGCATTTATAAAACTAAAAGTGCTCCAGCTCTTATTGATGAATCAAGCATTTGGGAAGAAAACAATGATTGAAATGTTTTGATCTGACAAAGCCAAAACATTTTTATTTATTAAACTTTAGATAAAAATCAAAGAGAATGGGAAAAAGAAATTAGGAAAAGTCCCCAGTCACTTACTTGCAAATAAGATGGCACATTTATTTAATGGCCTAAAATGTAATTGAACTTGATAAGCCTTTGTGAAATACTTTTATAGCTGCTAATCTGTTTTTTTCCTGACAAAAGTTTCTGAAGGACAACATTACCTTCTGACCACAACTGAAACCAATACAGCATGTGATACAGGCCATTAAATAAATATCAGTCATGATGCTTTATGCTTTGCTCACATCAAAATAAATTAAATCTGGAAGAAAAACTCGATCAAGTGATTTAAGCGAGACTCTGGAGTGTTCCTGTAGGGCAGAAGACCGTGGGAGAGTATGTCTGCATTCAAAATCTGTTCTCTTCCTTGAACCTTTTGATCCTGGGGGAGAGAGCTACCAGCATCAGTTCAGAGTGACCATTGAGATGGGACTGGCCAAGGGGTGTCCTTCCTGCCCAGCAGAAATTTCACTGGGCAATGAAACATCAAGAGGAAGCAGCTCCTCTGCAGTGCTGTTTCTCTGGTTCTCCCTCGCAGTAAAATTAGGAGTCACATGCTCATAAAGACTGTGCTTAGACTGGCTACACCTGCTCTGTGCCTTTCCCAAAACTCGGAGGAATTCCAACACAGCCAGTTATGTTACAGCGCACAGGGATATTCTTGCCCTTCTTACAGGTCTCTGCATTTTCCTTGAAGTGATCCAGCTCTTTGTTGTACTTGGGTATAAACCTCAGAAGCATTCCGCATCAGCTGCCTTTAAAATGAAGCCATGAAAAGCAGAAATCCCTTGATGTTGTGACTGAATGGCACGCCCAGCAGTTACTTGATTAACATGACAGAGTTGTTTAAAGCCTCCAGGCATTCATGGGACTCTGCCTATGAGCCTACTTAGGAACATCTTTTTATGGCATTCTACAGTTGTTGACGTGTTCCTACAGGTTACTTGGCTATTTACTTTGCTTTTCATTATGTGTACTTTGTGACAGAAAGAGGGATCCTAGAAGGCTGGGGAAAAGCTTGAGCCCGTCATTTGTAGTAATATGAGAAGAAAGAGGTTATTAAAGTGATTTAATATCTGAGCCATTTTAAAGGAATAGGCATGAAGTTCATATGTTTTTGTTGTTGTATTATAAACACACTGAATTTACTATTCAGCTCTAAATTTCCTTTTCTGGGAATACCAACTTCTGTTACAATTGATTCCACCCCTCCCACTCGACCAACCAGCCAACTCACCAAAGCAGCTTCACTGGGTCAAAGTTAATTCCTGGCATAACTTCCACTAGAGCATAACTCAGACACAGAGTGAATTTATCCTGTTAGCGTTTTACTCCCATCATTACCAGGCAAGCACAAAGCCATCAGCAATCAAGCAATATCTGTACAACCAGCCTGATTGTTGCAGGGTTATGTCCATTCATACAAACAATTGCTCTGATATGGTCAAAACGTTTTAGACCTTTTTATTCTTTCTCTGGAAAGCTTGCAATAGTGCAAGTAAAAATGTATCAGTCTGACAATGGTGGAATTGTCTTTATGTTGGTTATAGTTGATGTATTTATAGCTGCAATGATAAAACTCTGTAACTTTCTACTGGTGAAGAGTTTTCTAATCGGAACAAGAATATAGTCATAATAGGAAAGCTGTTCAGCATAAGAGCAATGCCTTTTAGAGTGGTAGGGAAAATGCTATTACATGGCATGTTCATTTCTCTCTCCAGGGTTTCAAGATGTGCTGAGCCAAGGAAGTACTTCTCCTGTCACATCCTACAGGAAGCTACAAGGCTGGTCTAGTGATCAAAATAAATGGAACGAAAAGCTTTATCCTTTCTGGGAAGAAGGAGATCCCAGATGGAAGGACTGCTGGAAAGGTGATTGCACATATGCATTTCAAAGACACTGAGAAAACCGGCCAGAAAATCCACCTCACTGAAGTGCGCAGGTGTTATAGTGCTTTTTCATTGGGGCAATATCCATCACTGCTGTGAGGAATAGCAAATTAGAGACAATTGGCTTTGATACCATTCCCAGGGCATTTTCTGAGGAACCAGTACAGTGAGTTGTTACAGGAAATGACTTCCCATGACTCATAGCCTCAGACATTAATATTTATGAAGTACTGATGGCTCTAGGAAAATCCACTACTTGAAATATGCCCTAGAGGACCGATAGCTTCAACTCCTACCTTGGTGGGGCATTGTGGGCTTTAGCTTGGTGCCTTTGTATCATCACCTGGTCTGAGCTGAGGTCTAAAGGCTATGTCTCTGGGGAGAAACAAAAATATTCTCCTTTGACCCTCACGGGTAAAACCCCATATTCTTAGCTCTCAGAAGGAAATTGGTGACTGACCACTAAATGATATGGAGAGAAATGAGTCCCTCTGATTGTTCTAAGTTGGGGTTTAAATAAGAGTGCAAGTGACTTAGAAGCACAAACCCCCTTAGAAACAGAGGACGCAATAAAGCGTTTCTAATGTAAATAGTGCACAGCTGAAGGTAGCTGCTGCTCCGATGCATATTTTACTGCAGTGAAGACCAATTTTCTTTTCTACAGGCGGAAGGGTGACAGTAAAATTGGACACTGACAGCCCAGCACTGGTAGGATCCAACGTGAGTTTTGTTGTGACTCTCCAGTTTCCCAAGTGCCAGAAAGAAGATAATGATGGCAACATAGTATATGAGAGAAACTGTACCCAAGGTAGGTAACTGCAATCTCCCTGCACTGTGCATGCATCTGACTTTGCTGCTGGTGTGAACAGGTCCTGAATCCTTGAAAACATCACAGGTACACCCTATGACACGCCATGTCGCTTTTGTAACTACACTCGTGTCTAACCTGTACTACACCAGGTTCTCTCCTCAGAAGATTGCTATGGTATGTTTACTGTTCTGTACCCACTATATATAATGACCAACTAACTGAAGATTTGCCTTCACAAACCAGTGATAGTAATTTTGTTTCCTAACAAAGCTGTTACTCTCTTCAACTCAGTCACAAGGTTGCTCAGTCACACTGTGTTCTCAGATAATTTATAAAGCTGTCAATTTATACAGCTTATTTATTTTTCCCAGTTGGGAATTGTAGACCACAGTAACCATTATCTGCATCTTGAAAAACCCTCAGGAAAGAGTAAATCTCACATTCCCACATTTTAAGATTTAAAAACAAAGACTAAAATACAGAATTTAAAAATCAAGCAATCTTTTCATCAGAGAATCACCTTTTTCAGCTTATTTACCATCACACAGAGAAAAAAACCTACCATAATCCCAATGTTTGTAGCTTCCAGATCTAGAGCGGAACAGGCTGCTGCACTTTTCCTCCTCTGAACTCATAAATGTTCAACAAATTGTTTTACTGATCAAAATAATTCCCATTTCAAGGCATGTCAGCAACTTTTTTTGTCAGCCTGAGTTCTACTTTTTGATTGCCTAATGTTTTGTTAACAGCTGACATCCATTCTCTACTTACGTCTGTTGTGCTGTTTGGGGAAAGAAACTGCCTTCTCATTATCAAGAAAGGAACTGAAAATCGTGTCTGAGTTATTTAAAGGTGCCATAAAAAACTTTTCTAGCAAAACAAAGTCACTTCCTCACAGCACTTCCACAGCTGCTATTGCTATTCATCATTTTAGATTCTGCTTGCCAAAGGTTCAGGTAGCCCCATTAACTCCAGTGAAGCAGTAGCATCCTGTGTAGTCAACAGCAAGTTTTGGGCAAGGAATTTTAAACTGTCTGGCCCATGCGACATTAAAGTTTTTTTAAGCTTCTAAATAAAATAATGCCAAGCCAGAACAATGGTGTGTTTACATTAAAAAACAAAGCACAACTTTAGAAACACTGAATGCTTAAAACCTGTTGTTTAAGTGCAGTAACCGCTGCAAACTGTGGCATCTGCCTCCTGCTCCCTGCCTTTCTGCACACTTCTCATGTCCTATTTCTACACTTAGATTTTCCAGTTTCCCAGGATCAGCAAGTCTATGTCTACAACTGGACTGAATGGATTGACAACTGTGGCTGGGAAAACTGCACAAGCAACCACAGCCATAATGTATTCCCAGATGGGAGACCTTTCCCTCATTATCCTGGCTGGAGGAGAAGGAACTTTGTCTATGTGTTTCACACGTTTGGTTAGTACCGTAACACAGCCCTTGGTTTGGCTGATGCTGCAAAGCTTACATTTGTTCTGCATTCTGTAGCTCATTTGTCAAGTATGTGTTATTAGAAGTCCTTTAAAAAGGATTCCACACTCTTAAGTGGAGATCCCAAATTCATTCACCACTTTCCAGAGAGGCCATCAGCTGCTTGGCCTGGAAATCATGGATTACCAGGAGATTCTCTTTAAATCTGAATTCACAGTACTACCACTGAAGAAAAATAATTTCAGTAGTACCCAAAGATCCTTTTCTAGGAAAACAGAGGGTCTGAACAGGTCAGTCAGATGATTTGTTGACCGCTCACTGCCACTTCAGATCCTTACCATTAAGAGAGACCATAGCGCTGTGTATCTTCAGATTGGTTAAATGGTGCAGCACTTCTTGCCTCTGGATAGGTGAAAACTGCCACTGACTACGTGGTACTGATCTGGTTGCAGACGCCAATTTTCAGCGTTTCCAACTCCTGAGAATGTAACTGTTGGGCTATTCCTGCCATTGGCTACATACTAAATCGTAGTATCCTAAGTTAGCTTGGCTAAATCAGTATTATCATCAGTATCAGCACAAGTAGTAACAATAATAATGTCTCAAATTTTAGGTAGAGGTAATACCTACCTCAAGAGCTGTTACAAAGACAAATAAGCAAACGTACACAAAGGGCTCTAGGGTATGAAGCAAGAGGTATTATATCTTCTTGCTACGCTGAAAGTGCAAACACAAGATCACTTAGAGTGCCTAAGAGGTAACAACATCTGCTACATAATCCTAATGACTTAATGTAACGTAATTGCTTTAGAAAGATGGAGGTGCTAATTTTTCTTAGATTAATGAAATTTGGGACATCTTTCTGACACCTTCAAAAAAACACACAAATAATGGGAGTAAACACATTGTAAAAGTATTCAGTCCTCCAAAACCTACCCGCCAAGTAACTGAAACACAATTCTAAACTATTCATTTTGTGTTAGACAATCCAAGATTCACAGAGATACTGCTTCTCTTAAAACAACTTGTAGCTTGGCTGAAGGAGAAAACTCCATGTTCTGTTTCAGGTCAGTACTATCAAAGAACTGGACGATCTTCAGCAATGTTTTCAGTCAACACAGCAAATATCACTCTTGGCAAACATGTGATGGCAGTATCAATTTACAGGAGAGGGCACTCATCGTATGTTCCAATTGCAAGAGCAAGTGCCATTTATGTTGTGACAGGTGAGTGTGCTGGAATAAACTGTAATAAAATATTGGGGGTATTGTTTAGGCATTAAAAGAATTCAGCACAAGCATTATCTGGCATAAAAAGAAGACACTGGCCTGAGAAAGGTTTTTAATATGAAAGTGGAATCTCTGGTAAATTGCCTTTAGTAGCGTAATTGACCTTTGTATCCAGCTCAGTTGTGATACCTCTACTTTGTAATGAAAAATTACTTATGAGAGGAAATGCAATCTTCCACAGGGCCCTGGGATTCCTCATTTGTTTCTGGGTAACTGTTTCCTACTGACATTCACTCCTCAGATCAGTAAGCCGAATTAAAGTAGAAACCCATGTTAAAAATATTCACGTCTCACATTCTGACTGTTGCTGTTCAGGGACTTTGCTGCTGTTTGCAGCCAGGTATGTACGCTTTAATTATTTACTTCCTTTTTTTCCCCCACTACAGACAAAATTCCAGTATCTGTGAGTATGTTCCAAAAACATGACCGCAACATCTCAGACTCCATTTTTATCAAAGACTCGCCAATCACATTTGATGTGAAGATCCATGATCCCAGCTACTATCTTAATAATTCTGCCATCTCTTACAAGTGGAACTTTGGAGATGGAAGTGGCTTATTTGTAGCCAGCAGTCCTGTGGTGTCTCACACCTATACTCTGCAAGGAAACTTCACTCCAAATTTAACTGTCCAAGCCATCATACCTGTACCTTGTAAGCCAGTGACACCCACTGCACCACTGCCCACCTCAGCAGGTAAGAGTTTATTGAACAGCAATGATACTCAGAGTTATGCTAAAACTCTAAATTCTGATATTTTAGGTTCATATCTTTAGAAGTTTTACTGTCATCAATGAAAGAGCTGCAAAGCTCTGCAAACCCTCTATAAACTGGTTTAGAGACAGAATCAATAAGCATAAACTACACTTGATCTTAGCTGAAAGGCTGAGAAATGATTGGCACTGGAACAGGTTGCCCAAAGAAGTTGTGAATGCTCCATTCCTGGCAGTGTTCAAGGCCAGGCTGGGCAGAACCTTGGGTGACATGGTCTAGTGTGAGGCATCCCTGCCCATGGCAGGGGGGTTGGAACTGGATGATCTTAAGGTCCTTTCCAAGCCAAACCATTCAATGATTCTATGAAACTCTTCTATGATTCTATGGTAGGCATCACTTACACATTTAACACATGACACATCCAGTTCTACCACCACAGTGACAGCATATAAGGTCTTCATGTGGACATGCAGTACAGATAGATTTGGTTTTATACACTCTTACCACATCAGGTCTAGTGGTTTTAGCCTTGTCTACTCAGTGTCATCCTCTGAGGTAAGATGTAAATTTTAAGTGAGAAAGAGGTATTTCAGAACACTCTTCTAACCAGTTCCTTTCTGGTTTGTATTAACATCCACCTGAAACTAAATGAGATTGGATTAAACTAGAAAATAAATTTACTCATATTCCAAAATACGGGATTTCCACATAGTATTATCCCAGAACAGCTTTTCCACTTTAAATTTATACACTATCATATTTCAAAATAACTTTCATTATGTTCAGCATTGGTTTATTATCTCAGTGGTTTTAAGGTTTGCAAAAGGCCTGCAGTTTCAGCCTGGGTAGTTATAATAGTATTCAATTGTAAATGTGGCTATATTTTTCAGATTTCAGAATTTTAACATGTGCTTTTACCAAAACACTGAGTGAGAATGAAAAATGAATGGAAAGATATAATTTTCACCACTTCCCCTCTTCATTTTTCCACTAGCTGTAATGTAGAGTAATGAGGAAATACCTTCTTTTAAAAAGAGCATTTTAAACCCTTTATTGGCCTTTGGATTTCTTCTATAATTGATTTGGGAATTTTAAAGAAGAGTTTAATTATATCAGACCTTGCAGTCTCACTTTTATTTCACAGAGATGGCTCACTAGCAAGGTGGCTTTTAGAGTGAGGCTACCCAGGCCACCTCACGGTTCTACAGCTGTGTTTTCTTTAAGGCTGATTACCATGATCCCATACAGATACATATGTGACTGCACAGCTGCAAACCAAAGTGACTAATGACCTATGTAATGAATGCAGTTGAGACATAAGGCCATGTTCAGAATACCTCTAAGCAGAACTTGTTCTAAAGCTGTGCATCTATTCTTTCTCCTTCAACTCAACAGTAATGGCTGGAGCAGCTTCTAATGCAGATTATTCTACCACTATCGAGTCAATGGAAGATAATCCAGATGAAGGTTGCCATATTTACAGAAATGGATACTACAGAAGTGGTATCTCTGTCGTAGGTAAGGACGTGGGTCAACACCTGAACAGAAGAATGGGGTTAACAACAATGTATGGTAGAGATAATATTTATTTAGGCTCAATTTTATCAAATATGCAAGACCCACAATAAGATCCTTCTCTGGACATAGCTGACATTTTAAGAAATTAATGTACAGATAGCTAACTGGCTGACTTTGGTTTCTTTACACTCTCTGCCAAGACCTAATGGCAGAGGTTATAGATCCTTGATTTCAGAAATGCGAGGCCAGGCGCTGATCTGGATGCCTGCTGAGGGCTCCCTCTATGCTACATATGGTGTTTCCAGGCACTCAGGCTGGAAAATGGCTGGTGGGGATGTGCACCATACCACTACTTTCTATATAACCAGCTTCAGAACCTGGCACACCTGAAACATACTAGCCCGGTGGGAGTCACATACGGTTGAATTGACCTTGGCATGAACAAAAGTCACAGGTAGTGGGACAGGGAAGTGGCTCAGTGAGATAAATAACTCAATAATAATAATGGAAAAATAAAATCAAGCAGAAAGGAGCAGCCCCAAAGGGAAAGCACTGGAAAATCCCTCAGCTTTCAAACTGTTCAAGAGGAGTGCTAAGGGAGGGAGAAAGCTATGGAAAACAAGACCTGAACCAAGTATCAGCCAAACACTTGAGGTTCCGTACATACAGACTTCAGAGCTTGTCATGTGTTCTACCACTGACATCTGTTTCCTTTCCCAGAGGGAATCCTTGAGGTAAATATTATACAGATGATGAGCATCCAGATGACAGAAAGTCAAGGTGAAAACTCACTGGTTGACTTTGTTGTTACCTGCCAAGGGAGGTAAGCGTGTGAATGAAACTGTCAGTCTTCCCTCTTTAATTAGGTGCTGGAACACAGTCTGTGCTTAGATACAGCTGCATGAACAAAAGCTGGGAACTGCAGTGTTTCTATTTCTTGACTGGAACTAAAGATAATTCAAGTCTCATTTGTAAACTATGACAACAGGATTTACTGCCAGGCTCTTAGGATTCAGAACAAATGTCAAGCCTCAGTAAAAAAAAAAAAAAATTTTTTTTTTCAGAACTAGATAGCAGAGAGAACAATTCTGTGTTTTCGTGGCCAAGACAAGATTTCAGCACTTACTAGAAAATGGGGAGCAGTCTACTGAAATTGGAAGGAAACCCTTTCTTTCTGTCTACGATTTTTTGACACTTAGAGTAAATGGATGTGTCCAAGCAATTTCTTGGATAGGAAAACATTGCACTAATATTCCTAGCTCCTAGAAGGGGATTATTGTTGAGAAGACTGAGAAGTACAAGAGTCATCTTGGTAATGCAACTAGATAACAATTAACCACTCAAAAGATAGCGTTCACTTTTTTGGCACATGATACTATATATAAGAATCCACATTCCTTTCTTAATGATGTGTATTAAAGGTAACAGACTTTATAAGCTGATTTGAGGCAGGTAATTCTGTGATCTCCATAAAATGTTAAATTATATGTAAACCAAACAGATGATTTTATAGATTGCATATATGCATTTTATAGAAAATCTACCAATATGTATATATATACAATGTACACGTATGTATAAAATAAATACATAATATATTAATAAAACCTCTTAAATCACTATAGCGACACTCATTTCAGTGAAAATACACCAGCATAAAACTGTGGCATTGAGTGCAATGTGTCTATAAACTGGGCTAAGGTCACTCCACGGATGTAATGTATTCTTCTCTCTTCCCATCTCAGTCTCCCCACAGATGTCTGCACAGTAGTTTCTGACCCCACATGTCAGGTGTCCAAGTCTGTGGTATGCGACCCCGTCACCATCACTGATGAATGCTTACTCACCATCAGGAGAGCTTTTGAGGAACCTGGAACATACTGTATAAACATCACCTTGGGGGATGACACAAGTCAAGCCCTTACCAGCGCCCTAATTTCCGTAAATGGAGGTGAGTCCACACAGAGCAGATGTGGGTCATCTGTGAATAGCTTCTCCTGGTGGTTATTTCCCTGCAGGGGAAAAGAGCACAGGAATTTATATGGGGGTTTTATTATGCCTGGAGGCCTCAGCTGAGACTGCACCAGCTTTTGTGAGAGTCCATGCAAAGATAAAGACACAATCATTTCCCTGTGGGAATTTAAGATATTAGAACTTGGCTTCATTGATGTTTACGATCCAATGAGTACAGTAATTATACAAATCCTTCAGTATTACAGACTATAAACAGTTCCTAAGCCATGACTTATTTTTCCACAGAATAATTCTGTTGGTCAGAAAAGCAGGTAGGGACATGCCAGCCAGCCTACTCCACACATGGAGAAATAAGAGAAACAGTGAGGAATTCAGCTCACTTGAGACAGAATCAAAGTCTGTAGCTGAGCTGGCTGCCTTGGGTCCTCTGTTTAGCCCATTAACCTTGACCAGGTTTCTACTTCTACACGAGGAAAAGATGAATCAGGTTCTGGAAAGACTGTGTACAGTCTGCCCAGGGTAACTATGTCAGAACAGGAGGTTTCCCTTTGGTTGGATGAGTATGTCTTGCTCATGATTATCCAAGCAGTCTTTAACAGAACCAGTCAGAAGTCTAAATGATCATGCTGTCTCTCTGCTCACACTCCATTCCCCTTCTGACCTCCCACTACAATGTCCTAGTGACTCTTCTGAACTCTTTAATTACTATCAGCCAAGCAACTGATCCTTTGCCACAGTACTTTTGGCTGATTTTATTTAATCTAGGTATAAATTTAGTTGTACCAAAATCAATTTGTGATGACTAAGGCACAATGCCTGACCTATAAATGCATTCCAGCTCCTACAGATGACAATCAGCATGCAGCAGGGTTTTTCAGAACTGTATTCACAGAAGCTAACTTTAGCCTAACAAGGCTGGTCTTCCTAGGCTTCCTCCAGAGTGCAAAGCTAAGTTGCACTTTGAGGCTTCCGCTATAATCAAAGCAGAATTAGGATCTAAGAGGGGTTGCTGATTTGAGTCATCTTCTGAGGGAGCCCATCTAATGTTTGCAAATATTTCTCATGTGCCACAATTTTCCACTCAGTTCAAGAGAAAGCAAGTATTTATGAATTTCTGGAAATCCCATTATCTGGTGCTTGAGTATTTGGTGCCTAAACATCTGGCCCTTGAAATTTGGCATGACTGTGCCTGGGTTACATAGGCATTGCACAAAACATCCGCACTTAACTTGCTTAAGCTGCTATTGAATGAGTTGAAGTCCTATGATTTAGATCCATCCCATCAGTATGTGTTGTCCCATCAGTATGTGTTGCTTTGAAAACTAGTCCAAGAACCTACCTTATTAATAAAACAAGGTAAATCTCTTTTGCCAAAGTCTCAGCTAAAAAATTGTGTAAACCAGGAATAAAGTCAAGACTTCACAAAGAACTGTATCAACAAACTGAGAAATATATGAGGCACATGTATCAAGTAAATGGTAAACCCTGATTTGATATCTTGATTTTCATAGACAGCAATTATAAATTAATAACTGAAAAGGGAAGCCAACATGCACCTCTAGGATACTTCATTGTATAAACACTGTTGTTAATATGAAGACCAAGGATGTGTCTCAGTGTTTGTAAATTCAATAAAGGTACAGTCTGTGGACTGGAAAATTAGGATATTTAGCAGAACTCAAAAAATACTTGTAATGATTCAGCTTCTTCCATCAGATAAGATGAAATTAGGAGTAGATGTGGGTGAAATGGTTGATGGCAAATCAGAAAGCAGAGTTCAATAACTGGCAGAGCTCTAAGATCAGTTCCTGAAATGAGCATTTTAAAAAAGCAGAGCCCTCAGCTCTTGGATAAGGTAAATAAGCTTAAGTCCATAAAGCTCTCAGTCACACTCTGCCATCCTAGCATATGGGACTGCAACAAACAGGAACACTTAAGAAACCCCTTTTTTATCCCCTTTCCCCTGGTCATCACCTCTAAGAGAAAACTGAAGCTGAATCTAACATTAAAGCTCATGTAAAGACTGCATCTCCCATACTGTCAGTGTAAATGTTTCCCTAGCATAGCACCGGCAAATTGCAAATTAGCCTCACCTCGTGGGGTGCCAGCAAGACTCTCCATTGCCTTCCATGCTGGAAGGGCACCCATGTGTCTCAGCTCATATAGGAAAAGCCTAACTCACTGGCAAAGCCTAACTCACACTGATGGAACTCAGAATTAAACCGATTAGGCTGTGAAAGCACCACCTCCTGTCAAAGTCACTGACCTCCAATGTTTAGCATATTAGAAGTATTAAGTGTACTTCAGTCTGTACAGCAATCAGATTTTGTAAAGAAAACATCACTTTTACTTATTTCACTGTAAAAACAGCCTCATTTTTAATCAAACTACTTTCTGAACTCTAGGATCTTCATCAGGAAAAACAGAAGGTGTCTTTATCTTCCTCGGTGTGCTGGCAGTATTGGCCACCATTGGAGCTTTTGTCCTCTACAAGTAAGTTGCTAATTTCTGGTATTAAAAACAGTTCAAGCAACTGTCAAAAATATTAGTTTAAATTAACAAATTTGCATTAGCTATATTGTTGTTTCTTTTTTATTGTGATTCACAAATATTATGGTAAATATTCAAGAAAATGAGATTACTGGATTAAGCCACAAAACCATTGGAAAATATGCAAATGTTCAAGACTTCCATAGGAAATTACACTCTGTGCTCATAAGCACAAACAGTAATACTAAGAGGCCTGGGAACTGCATGTAAGAAATAAGCAAACTCAAACTGCATGATGTGACGCATACATGCAACAAGACCTAGCAAACAGAAGTCTAATTTAGCTCTAAAACTCTTAGAAGAAGTCTTTGTTAATGACTGGCAGATCAAGAACTAATCATCAAAATTCTTCATTAAATTCACAAATTCTTTCGGGAAAGGGTGCTGGGCATGCAGGAAAGTAGTTAACAAAAGCACATGTTCCTGCATTATGAGCTTGGATGTTTCTCATGAAACTAAGACTGCACCAAGACTCACCCTTTGCAGTCAGTGGTGAGAAAGAAACACCTCCACAGAGCAACAGAGCCTTCTCATTAACCGAACCTTAGTCATCACTGCTGACTGTTAACCATTAGATGGGGTTGAAAAGGAAAGGAGGAGAGAGAATATGTCTGTCATGAATACATGATTCTCATACACTGGCCACATGCTAAATGTGGATTTTCATTTAAACATCTTTCAGCAACTAACTGTGCACATTCCTTGCAGGAGGTACAAGCAATACAAGCCTATTGAGAGAAGCACAGGACAAGCAGACAACCATGGGGGACTAACTGCTTACTTCAGCAATTTCAAAGCAATTTTCTTCCCTAGTAGCACTGAGAAAAATCCTCTGCTGAAAAGCAAAGCAGGCATTGTTTAAACCTTTAGTCTAACACTGGTTAGGTTACATATAGAACTCATACCTGAACCGTACTTTGATGAGTTTTTCTTATTGTTATTAAAAAAACAGGGGTAAGGTGAAAGCACATATAGATGGAATGTTAACTTTTGGGGGCTTGGTGCAATTAGAGACACTAAAATAGTCCTTTGCAGAAAACAAGGATATAGTTTTGAGCACTTGCTGTTCTTGCTTGTGATCTAGGATATGCTGTTCTGAATCACCCCATACCCTTTATCTGGGTTTTCTTACTTCTAGGTTAATTAGCTGCAAAAATGATCAGATCCACAATCTGGAGGTGGGAAAAAAAGGTTAATTAAACAACCAATCCAACCTTGTAAATAGTTACATCTTAAACAGACAGTCCCTTATAGCTGCTTACTGCCTTAGCAGGATTCATGCCTTTGCTAGAAAGAAACAGAAAAACAAACACAGGGGGCAAGCATGTGTTATGCCTGTGGAATGAAACGTGCCATGGCCTATTCCCAGGCATTGCCACTGAACTGCTGACGCTGTTATGCTGTTTAGGAGGTCCTAGCACAGTCTTGCTCCATGTGAGCTAGCTCCCCACCAAGCAAACCCCAGATTCTGGAAACCACCAGAGGCACTGTACCCCACCAGGAGTTTGGCAGCAGCCACTCTGTTTTGCAGGGTTCAACAGCATGGATGCAGCTCATTACATGCCAGCTGGCCTCAGTGCCAGAAAACAGGGCTGGACACATTTAGTTTCCTACTGGACATGTCTACCAGTGCGCAAGTCTGACTATAAACTAGACCACAGATACTCAAGCAACAAGATGAGGCCCATGTGCTGGGCCCTCCCTGTTTTAACTTGTACTCTGAGTCTCATGTATGATCCTTAGATGCAATTGCTGATGCTGCCTTTTGTTTCTTTGCTTCTGTTGGCCTTGAGACACTGAACTGGCACTGCTGTTCCCCAGAGGGCAGGTATGTGCTCCACATACAAAGGTCAGCAGAATGAGGATTCTAGCAGGAAGGGGAAGCATTCAATTCCCTTTTCCCCTTCTAATTTCTCTCTCCTTCTCCTCTGTCTTCAACCACTTAATCAAATAAATGAAAACCCCAATATAAATAAAACACTATACTCCAGTTTCTGCTTTTGCATGATGCAAAAAGCTTAGGAAGTGTAAACTTCTGCAAACCAATGTGCCTTCACTCTAACTGCAGTTCTGTGTTAATAAAACTCATGTTGAGGCCTTTCCCAAGTAATCTGGTCTTCTATCCATACATGCTCATCATTCTGCATTGTGATATTTCACTGTGCAAGACCAGAAGGAAACTGCTGAAGGCTGGATTACTGGATGATAAGCAAAGAAGAGCATCTAATTTGTAGAGGGGAAGATGCTGCTAATAAGGTTTACTGAGTCGATGAAACAAACCAAAAATGATTTAAATAGTTGTCTGTAAGAGCTTTGCTGTTAATATTAAGGGTTCTAATCAAAACAAAGTTAATTTTCAATTGGGAGGGGCAAATGACCTTACACAATCCATTTCTAAACACTGAATTCTTTGAAGATCTATACTTCAATACAATTAGCTTATTTACTTGCCACATCTCAATACATATTGTTCTTAGGTCCTGAGGCAATATATAAGCATAAACATATTTTCCTGGTATCTTAGCAGACCTGTCAAATACTCATCATTCTTAATCTCAATCTAGTGTTCACCACCATTTTCCCAGTGCACGGACACCTTTTAATGATTTAAGGATATAAAAAAATGCAGATTCCATCATACCTGTGAGATTAGTTCTTTAGTTCTAAAATTCAACAGCTTCTTTTCTTATTTTGTTTCCAGGTTCTCCAATTATTTTAATTCTTTTATGGCCATTTCAGTTATATTATTAATAGCACCATAGTCACCATTGTTCCATCTTCCTTCCACATAACACCCTACTGTCTAACCATAACTGAGCATCTAAAACCACTTTCTGACTTAAACAGAAAACACATTTCCTACAACAATTACTGCCCTAATGTTATGACCTCTGTTATCAGGCAGATTGCTGACAGGAATTACTGTAATTTGTATTTGTTGTATTAGCTTGAGGCGGGACAAGGGTTTAATGGAAAGCTTAAGATGACCTGTAATGCAGCATGAAAAAATTAAATCTGTCACAGCTATAATGCTGTAATGCCAGTGCTGATGCAGGCTACCACAGACCTAGGCTATATGTAGAAAGCATCTTGTGTCAGTAAAACACTGTATGTTTGGAGCTCAGAGACATCTTAAGCTTTTGCATAGGAAACAGCTTTTGGGCATCCTTTAAGAACTTTATCCTTTAACCTAAGTCTACAGAATAGCTTGCACTGTGTTCCTTTAAATGTCATGTGGGAATATTGAATTTGTGTAATTTGATTTTGCCTTTTCAGCTGTAACTTCCATTTCCTACATCTTCACTTTTATACAATGGAATCTAACTGCTGCGTTGACAAATAAACCATCTAATGATTTTAAAGAGTACATTTCCTTTGTCTCAGAAAGAGATACTGTCAGATAAGCAACTTGATGAGCAGTTCAATTATCAATCAAAACATAGTATCTACCTCCAGAAACACAACTAGATTTACCTTAGTCTTAGCTCACTTATGAACATCTGGTACTACCATTGGTTAAATAGCCATTTTTGCAGTCTCCCCAGTACTCAGAGCAACAGCACCACAAACCTGAGAAGGAGGAGACTTTCTTAACAACCAGATGACAGCTGAGGAACTCAGTTTCAGAACAGATCAGGGTACAAATGAACTTCATGTCCTTCAAAGGCAAGAACAGCTGTCAAACAACAGATTTGTGAATGTCAGCAAATGTGACAAGACAGGTTTCAGGCATTCCCTCCGAAGACATACCATCAAAAAAGGACATCAAACACAGATGTACATCATCTTTAGAAAGAACGTTTTTTCAAACATGTCGTCAAGAGAAATGGAAACATTAGCTGGCTAACAAGTTTGCTAAAGATTACTTTGAAAATGAAGTACCATTTCAAACCACTTCTTTTGTTCCTCCCTCCTTTTCTTCTTGACCACTTTTTATAGCACACAATTAAGAGACTCATCAGATGCAACATTTTTTTGTCACCAGAAGTATTTGTAAGCTGAAGAAGACCAGCCCCTGAAGGAATTTGCAAGAGACATCCAGACACTGTGGCCTGTTAGCGTAACTTCAGTCTTGTATAGCTTAGTCAAATTTCCTTTGAAGCTAAAGCTTTATCACTACAGGTTTTACAATTCATACAATTATGCCTTTTAAGTCTTACTACTATTGTTTTACCATCATACTTGGTGAGGGAGGTAAAAGAGGCTGAACAGTAACACTTTTATTTTACTGACAGTGTAAAAACCAACACCTCTGGGGAAGGGGGTGGAGGGAAACACGTTTCACCCACAGTAAATACAAATGCGTGAACTTGCCTAGGTCATAGCTTTTTAACCCGACAACATCCTCCGTAGCAAAACAAACACAGCAAGAGTACTGCCCTGCACTCCTGCACGCTATGTGGGAACTACAAATGTAGAACACGCCCTCCCCGAGAGAACTGTATTCATTTGAAACCAGCTGCACCCTCTTAGGTGTGCACAAGGCTTGAACTGGGGACTGGGGTTTGTACGGCCGTGCCCACGTTTCGCGTCTGCTCCTTTCCAGCCTCCCAACAAGCTGAGCGCTGGCTCCCGGTGTCCGGGTACCGGCCCTTCCCCTCAACCCTCCCATTTTACCGCCTCGTGGCTCTGACACCCTCAGAAAACACTGACGAGAAGCGCAAAACGGGGACGAGCCACTGCCTGCGCCCATGTCCCCATCTCCACACCCTAACCCCCACAGCGCGGCTGGGCCGTGCGGGGACAGGACATGAACGGCCCCAAAGTGCGCTCCTCTTCCCTTGGGGCTTCCAGGGGACAAGCACTCAACCTCGCCGCCATCTCAGTCCCACCGGTCCCCAGCCTGCAGCGGGCCCGCAGATACAGACCGTACAGCAACAGACGCCTCAATACACGCACTGCGCACGCGCTCAGTGTCGCTGCCTGACGGACGGCAGGATGGGCCAATGAGACGAGAGAGGCGTCACCGCCTCTGTCCAATCGCTGGGCGGCATGGGGGAAGGGGCGGGTCCCAGCCGCGGAGTTCCGCGGCGGGCATGTGGCGGGCGGTGGCGGCGGGACGCCGGGTGCTGTGGCCCATCTCCGCGGCGGCG
>JANHGB010024105.1:19491-40886 GCA_026283785.1 Coracopsis vasa | reverse complement strand
TTATTCACAGAGATAATCAGAAAATTAGTCTATGAAATAAAAGTATGTCCCATTCTGTGAGCTGCATTAAAAAACACAATGTCTGCCTTCAAGTTAAAAATGACAAGTGGAAATAGAGCAGGCAAACTCTCACTTTTAAGAGGCACAAAAAATTCAGACAATGCAGTAAACAATGACGACATACTAACAAGCCTGAAATTAGAACTGCTGTCCAAGTGGTGTTTAGCAAAACCTGCTGTAATAGAAATTAAAACAGGATGAGAATTCTGAAGAATGACTTTTTACAAGGGCATGTAGTGACAGGACAAGAGGTGATGGCTTTAAACTGACAGAGAGGAGATTTAGATTAGGTATTAGGAAGAAATTCTTTACTATGATGGTGGTGAGGCACTGAAACAGGTTGCAAAGAGGTTGTGGATGCCCCATTTCTGGAAGTATTCAAGCTCATCCAGCATCAGAATACAGAAGCCTCCTCTTCCAGGTAAAGACAGGAAAATAGAGAAGGGAAAGCAAAAAGGAAATACTCATCCATCAAAATATTTATCCATCAAATTGTTTCATACATTAATTGTGGAATGGACTATGAACATTCAAGTTAATGCACTGCCTGACACAGAAACATCACTAAATTATCAGCTAACAAAGAGGCAAGTCAGTCTCTCAGCTCTACCACATGTCTGACACTTGGTTAGCCCGTGGGATCAAGACTGCAGCCAAAATAAAGGTGCAGTTTTGGGCTGAATACCAAGTCTTCTCTTCCACTGCCAACTCGCTCCCCTCAGAAAAAGAGGACAAAATCCATGACATTTTAGATTCTGTGCTTGAAATTTTATGGTAGAGCTACTAGTTCAAAAGAAAAAAAATAAAACTTCTAAATATCACTCCCAGCTCCTTGCCAATAGATATGAAAAGTCACACCAAGTTCACCACTTCCTACACCCTCAGAAAAAATGATTCCAGAAGCTCAGTTACCACCTCAGTAATATTTCTACAGCTGAGCTACTAAAATTGTAGAACTAAAGAAAAAGCATTACTGAAGATCTTATTTACCCAAACATAGCTGAGAAGATTCTGATGTCTTCCAGGATGTATCAGCCAAAGCAGCATATTTTATACAGCCAAGACAAAGACAAGCATTGTTCATGACTAGCCAGTTCCCACCATCCCGCAAGAGTATTTCCAACCATATGGAGAGTAATACAAAACCAGATAAATATATACAAGTAAAAATGCAAAAAATTCTCCCAAGATAAGCATTAGACACGGCCCTAAAGACTTCCCAAACTGGTCACCAGGCTTCCCTTCCAGTTAATCCCTACAGCTCTGCCACTTAACCAGCTACAAGCCAAATCTAAACCCACCACTCTCTTTAGGTAACTCCTCTTCTCCTCTTAAGGGGAAGTCGGTCTTTATAGTTCCAGTACTAATAAAACAACACAACTTTCTTAAAAGCCCCAGCAACCCAGCACTAAGAAGCAGGCAGCTACAAACAACCTTCCCTGCAAGAGAGCAAAACTTACAACCCACTGCATTAGTATAAACCATTTTCACCTGTAATAGGAGCCAATACTCTGTAGCACTGCTACCTGCCATTGCAGCATCATTTCAGCACAGGAGGTTAGAGTCCAGCACAGGAGCAGATCACATAGCTGGGAATTAGTTTAACTCATTTCTTTACTGCAAACATGGCAGGATTGTTTATTTATTTGTTTAAACCTCCCTAAAGCATCAAAACCCTCCAGAATAAACATAACAGACCCTGAGCCAAAGCACACTCACAATCATAGCTCCTGTGCTGTCAGCTGGCCTCTATTGAGCTGTCCCAGCTTCAGGGACACACAGCTGAACCAGTTAGGCTGCCTAAAGCTTTCAAAACAGCTGCTCTTTACTTTGCATAGCACTGGAAACATACAGATCAAAGCAGTAGTTATCATCTCTGGTGTGGAAACTAAGGCAGGGAAATAGTTTCCTGAATATTGATTAGGATAATTCTATAGCTTTTTAATCAGGATCTACATGGCTTCTCTTCTGTCACCACATTCCCACCCCCCCAGACTATTTCGTTTCCCTTATCCTTTGTAGCCTATTTTATTTCTCACCTGATCCTGTTGCTATGCCAAGCCCATAAAAAAAGAAATCCCCTACTTTTCTCTTTTCCAAACAATATTACTAAAACTCTGTAGCTGTAGACTTTCCCTTTCATGTGCTTGTTCCAGAACTGCATTAAGGAGCAATCAGGCAACCAGTAGCAGGGCAGTGAGGAATGAGGAAGGGAAAATTAATAGGTAAAGGCAGTAATTCCTTATTCCAGTAAAACAACAGCAGGAATAATGTGTATGACTGCAGGCTTAATTATTCATGTGGTCTCGTGGTGGGATTTCAGGGAGAATGAGTATACCTGGTCTATTTGGACTGCCGTAAATTCATTCCTGTAAATCCCAAGCGTGCAGAAAAACTGGGTCAGCCTGGTTTTCTTCAAATGCATCAAACCAGCCTCTTATCCTGAGGTGCTCCCTCTGGAAAAAATGCTGTCAAAATTCAATGGTTCTTTAGATGCTGCTTCATCCAGAAGACAGGGACCCAGCCATAGCAGCATACAAACTACTTTACCTCCAGTAAGGCATTCAGCGATGCAGCAGTCCACCCAATTTCCTGTATGGATGTAGGCATATTCCCCTGATCATCTCATTGCATGTTTGGTACTACAAACTGTCACTTTATGCAATACTGAATCCATATGAATTTAAAATGAGCTTCTTCATGACTGTGTGTGCGTACATATAATAAGACTTCAGCATTCAGAACTTGTGGGAATGTCTGTGTCATTCATAAATTATGAACGAGACTTCTTTAAGGCAGGGTAATTGCCACAGGTTTACAGCACTATGCAGAAATGTAGTATTTACATAGAAACGCCTTTCTAAAACGTCAATATTATAAAGCCTACAATAACTGATTAGGTTGCTTTGGATGAGAACTTTAGCAGATATGAAGCGACACAGCTTTTTTTGATGCTGACAGAGGCAGTCCAATTTACCAGCTGTACATTGTAACTATTTTTCTGCTGCTTGCTTGTCCTCGGTTGCATACGTTATGGAGCATGATTACCTGCACATCTTATGAAGACTACCATAACAAGTAAAATCTTGCAATGCAGTTCACTTTCATTCACAAGTCACTACAAATATTTACAGACAGGAAAAATGGGGGGTGGGGAGTGTGGGTGTCTAATTATGTTATTATGGCCAAAATCAGGAAACTATGGCCAAACCAATCTATTGCAGAAAATACAAATCATATTTCAATTTGAAATGAACAATAACTGCAAACTTCCCCCCCCATGCTTTCTGAAACTACTTTGTACCTCTGTTACAAAGAAGATAAAAACCTACGTACTCTGAACGACATAGATATGTGGACAAAATTGAGACACTCTGGGAAATCAAAAAGGCTTCCTTTAGAATTGAAAGGAAATACTGCAATTCACTTTAAATTGTTTTAAACTTAATTTAGAAATTGTTTCATTTCAGCCAATTACATACGCAAGCGCAATAATAGTCGCAAACAGTAAGATTTTTACATCTGTTTGACTCCAGTTCTTGTTGACATTTATAAACTTCTATAAATCACTGTACATCGAGACAGAGAGGACAGGGAGTTGCTGTTTATTTGTTGTTGTATGCTTTTGAGGGAAAGAGAAACAACTTTCCCCATTTTTAGTCCCTTTGCTCCTGGCAGTTGTGGTTCACAGACCCCACAGAACATCTCAGTTTACAGACATGGTAGATACAACTCTGTGCAGCTCGGTGGAGAGGATACAGATTTTACAGGTCTTGCTATTTCATTAATTTCTATCTACCCTCTTAATGTTGTTTGTTCCTGTGGGATCAGAGACCTGCATACCTAGAAGTTTCATATTTAGATTACAAGTATTACTGGATAAAGTTAAGGGAAAAGTAACAAGCCCAGCATACTCCATCAAATATATGGTTAAATAAATCTTTAGCAATGAGATCATACAAACAAGCCCAAATGAATGTGTGCTCATCTAATGTCTGTAACCCAGTTCCAGCTGGGATATAGTTCAGGAGGTCTTCCTCAAGTTTTTATAGCTAATTCTGCTGGGGACAATCCAGTGTGCAGCCTTCTTTAGTGAAACACTACTTTTATATATCTGATCTCTTGCTTTATTTTCCTTTATTTCATCTTTATGAAAGCGAGGAGGGAATTCAAATGGAGAAGCAAAGATCCTCCATGGATTTCGCATGTACATCTAGAATTCTGAAGTCAATTTTAAGAACTCCTTTATTTAGACTCACAGAATGGTTGAGGGGTAAGGGACCTCTGGAGGTGATCTTTTACAAGGGCAGGTAGCAACAGGACAAGGAGGACAGCTTTAAACTTAAAGAAGGAAGATTTAGATTAGATACTAGGAAGAAATTCTCTACTGTGAGGGTGGTGAGGCTCTGGAACAGCCTGTCCAGAGAAGCTGCGAGGGCCCCATCCGTGGCAGTGCTCGAGGCCAGGTTGCACAGGGCTTTGAGTAACCTGGTCTAGTGGAAGGTGTCCTTGCCTATGGCAGGGGGTTAGAATGAGATGATCTTCAAGGTCCCTTCCAACACAAACCCTTCTAGGCTTCTATGATCTGGTCCAACCTCCTGCTCAAGTACAGCCACCTAGAGCTCTTTGCCCAAGATCATGCACTTCTTAGCTAAATTAATGTTGCTTTAAAAGGCCTTGCTCCTATAAGCATCTTAAAGGAACCTTATCTATTTGAGACGTTTTGGGATACAGCGGATCTCTGAAGTGCACATTTTATCCCTGTTTCCTTCTACAGTCAGAGGGTTTCAGACATAATCTGTAAAATAATCTCTCATGAACTACATGACATAGAACCTCCTTAGTTTTTTAACCCCAGTTTGCACAACTGAAAATTAGAATTCTATAGTAGTTTCATAATAACTCTTTGTATAGGTATTAGAGAAAAAGAGTAGCTATACAATGTTTCTGGTGGTCCCTTTGTTCAATTTATGTTGAACAGATTCTGAAAGATGTACTGCAACATACTAACAGGCGATTAACTTGGGGACTGATGTGCCTACATTTCCTTCTTATGTCAGAGTTAGGAATTTGGTTGACAAACCATTTGTTCACTTGGAGGGAGTTTTAAAATTCATTAGCTAATTGTTTCAGCTAACATTTGCAAAAAGGCACAACTTCTTGATTAGCCATGAGGACCAGATTCTGCTCTCATCTGTTCCTGTGTAAGAAGCTGCCTGGTTTGTAAAAGCTGACACTTGCACTGTGGCCATTTTCATGCTACGCTGCACTGGGGCAGAAGCCTTCTCACAGCTATCATAGAAGAAAACCACCTTTCAGCAAGTAGATACTAAACCTGAAAATGAGAAAGAAATTAGGCTTTAGACATCAGTAAGATGCATTTCAGCATGGAAAGTAACCAAAGTTTAGTAACATCAATTTAGACCTAACTCCAGGGCATACAACAAGCAGTAAGTTTTAGCCTTTTTCCTATGGGCTTTTAATGGCTCACCTTTTCTAGTAACTTGAAATCTGTTGACTAATTATGACTATAAAGATATTCTATATTATGACCATAAAGACTGCAAATGTGATTAATCTCTCCTATCAGCTCTGCAAAAAACAAAAAAAGACAGCTGGTGTAGCTATCTTGATATCAAGTTTACCAAAAGGCAACAAGAATGCAAATTTTTCTTTTGAAAAAGTAGTATGCAGATGGGCTTACATCTCATAAGAACAACAGAAAAGACAAACTACAAACTGCACTGCTGGGGCACTGCTTCTGACTCAGAAGACAGAGCACTGCCTACTGAGTCACCAGCGCTCCAAGACTGCTGCCAAGTCCTCCCATCAAAACACCTTATAGTTCTGGGAACATCATCATGGCATTCACTGTTAGAGTTGTGTGACTTAACACTAGGAAGGACCAAATTCTTTGCTAGTGTAATTCTGCTGATTTCATAGGAGGTGCAGCAGCAAAGAATTCAGATCATGATTCACAGTGTGGTCATGGAGCCAAACATTCTTATTTCCAAAAAAAGATGAAAAAATACTTGCTGTGCCTGGCTCTGCATACCTCATGAGAACAGATAAAAACAACATTCTGCATTAGTAACAGTGCCTTCAACCATAACATGGTCTTTATAATAACAAACAGGTCACCAGAAGAGGTTTTGGTCACAGATAGGTTAAAACCACTAAACTGTAGTGTAATTACTATGGTTACCATACTAGAAATATAACAGGGATTAAAAAAAAAAAATAGACTTTAGAAATTACTGTCTTCCTCATTAGCAAAAATCTACCAAGGACACTTGCATTCTTGCATTGCTACTGGTACTCAGAGCCCAGTACTCTAAAACCTTGAATTACGATGTGACATTCTCAGTCATACTCATCTTCACCATCCTGTCACCATCTGTGAGCTTCCTGAAAAAGTCTGGCTTGCATTCATTGAAAGAATAGGTTTTTATTACTAGTAAAAAAATTGGAGGAATAAAGTACCTTTTGGATACCTAACTTTAATCTTTGGTGTTGTTAATGCCTTTTTTGGCAGAGTTCTGACAAAGGCTACAAAGAAGGCTCTAGAAGAGGTCTCTGAAGGCCTCTACAGTTCAGCTTCCCTTACATATGGGGAAGAAGATGGACAGAAGGATCCTTCAGACCTTGACAAACCATGCTGACAGGAAGATTCATGTTACATTGTTCCTTACATTGTACTACTGTCATTCACTGTGTGTCCCTCCTGCAAAGGGGATGAAGAACAGCTGCTGAAGGACTGTGACATGCCAAAGCAACCAAAAGCTTTATCCTGCCTTTAGACCTCAGCTGGCACACAGCTGAAGGCAGGATTCAGAGTCATCATCATCTCAGAACCAACATCTGGAAACAAAAGCCTAGCTGTTGCAGCTGCAGCAGCTGGATCACTATGACGGCAGTGCATTGGCAGTGCAGAACAGAGCTAATTCTGTGTGCTCCACAAGTGAATCAGGTTCCGAGCAACAGGGGATCAGTGGTTTGCTTTGCATGATTTTGATTTTTTTCCCTTTATTAAAAATAGTGACAGTCGAAACCCACTCTTAGTGAGAAGGGTCTTTAATCAAACAAGGGTCTATTGCAAAATAGTTTGACACTGCAACAAAAAAGTTGCACAAACCAGTGAGCCATCCTGTGATTTAGTTTTGGGAATTTCCATCACTGCCTACATAAACAAAGCTAAAGTTTTGTGACAGCTGCTTGTGTTTCGATTATTTCTTTCAGGATCTCAAAGTTCAAAACCACATTCTAGAGAAGCAACTGGCAGAAGGAAATTATTTCTAACAGCCCATCCACAGAAGAGGCCCCATTATTATTATTAATTACTCATATTGCCATAGAACCTAATTGTCCCAGCCAAGAATAGAGACTCAATGCGTTCATTCAATACAAACAGGAGGGCAAGGGCTGGCCTTGCCCTGCAGAACTTGCCCTCTACAAACTCCCAGTCCAAGCTCCACAGTAACCATTGCCACTTCTGCAAGAAGCCTGACTGAGTGCTCAACACCCATGTGAGATTTCAGACAGCCCAAGTTCCCAAAGAACTGCAAAAGTCGCACCTCACAAATTTGAACGAAGATTTCCACATATTCTCACTATAAAGAGCATCCTACATGCTGGACCTCAGTACAGTAAAGTGTGTCATTTAACTTTTCCCCATGCAGCAACAGGAACAAGGGGTACTTTGTGGGGTGAGGCTACCCAGAGGCAGCAGGAAAGGAGAAGTGAGATGCATTCTTTGCATGGAGAGGCGGCTGGAATTCAGTCTACCCCCGCAATGACCGACCAGATACAGAGAAAGAGCAAAGAGAAATGAAACAATTCAATCAGCTGTAGGGACTAGTAAATGCTGATGTGAAAATCTCAGTCACGGCAGAGAAGAGCCATGGTTGGGAAAGGGATAAGTGAGAAGGACTAGGAAGACTGGAATGGTAGCTTCCAGAGGGGGAGAGGGCAGAGCAGAAGGAGTGGCTGAGGGTGAGAGATGGCAGTGTGCTCTGGGATCCCAGGTACTTTCCATGTGTTCTGGGATCACCAAAGTATGTGGGATAGGGATCACAAAAGGATGGTAGGTTGAAGGGGGCAGCTACACAGCAGTCAGGATGCAGGTGAAGAGAAATTGATGGTCTCTAATGACAAGGGCTTTGCCACTGACATGCTGCCAAATAATGAATTAGGAAACAAAAGAGGTTTCTGTAAGCTTTTCATCCTATTTTCCTTAAGTTTTGACTGTGTTACAATAGAAAACCTACCAGCAACACCATTCCTAAATGGCCTTCCTGGTCACACTGGCACCAGTGGGAGATACTGCCAGTGCACTGACTCCGCTGCTTTGGCTTTCTGGTTGACCAGCTTTTTAAAATGGAAGGATCTTTGGAAGATAAATGATTGGACTAGACCGGAGAAAAATCTGTTTTCTTTGTGATTTAACTACAAATTTCCTGTGAAATTATGGCTGAACAGCCAATCTCTCCACAGCTTCTGTGCTTCTATTACTCATCTGTAAATTTCCCTTATTATTCCTTAACATCAAATCCCTGACAAGTTTGTCTATTTCCACTGTAAAATCTCTAATCTTCTATTTATATGCCTGAAACTCATTGTGCCAGGCGTCACAGAATCCCCAGGTGCTACTGTCATGCAATAAATAACAATTTATCCCACCCTGCTGAGATCTAGTAGGCAAAACAGCAGCTCATGAAACAAGCAGTGTTTCGATTTTTCAGACTGTTTCTGCTTTGAGTGCGCCCTGTTCCTTCACAGTGTAACAAAGAACTAGGCCTGTTTACTAATTAAATTACTTTTTAATAACTACAAATTGTTTTATGCTGCTGCTCTCATCACTGCTATATACAGGTGACACCTGTCGGACACATGCCAGCACTGGTTACTCTAGTGAATTTTATTTCACCGGAGGCTCTTCCCACTAAAGACCCCAACCAACGTTAATGACTGTTGAGGCTGGATGCAGTACCCATCCCTCTGGCAGCAGCCAAGGTCATGCTGACTCACTCCCTCTGGCTTTTCCCACGCATCCATACAGTGCCAGTGTTCTGGTAAGTGCTTGACTATTCATAACACTGTCACTTGCAAAGCTACAATTCCTTTCTCCACAGACAGCAAAAAGCATTGAAATTCAAGCTCCTAAAAATGTTGCTTATCAGATTTTGGACTCCTTTTCAAGCAGTAGATTACTTTCTGCTAAAAAATAAGTGATAAAAGGCTTGAAATAGAGGCCTCTCACTCTTAACCAGATTGATTCCCTAAAGAAACAGCTGAGCTGAGGAACCTGACAGGAGAAGAGTCTCTGTCACAGGGTTTTGGAGCAGAATTCAGCATCCCCTTTTCCAGACCCCCTTCTTCAGGGTAGAATAATCAACAAGCAGATCCGTAGGCAACAGCAAGTAAACAGCAACTCTCAGTACCCAGCCCAGTGTCAGCTGTTGATGCCTAACTCAAGTTCTCATGGGTAAAGAAACCAGAAGCTACATTTCAAGAAGAATCTTACAAATAAGAGATCTTCACAGAATAAAATATGTGCACAGTGCGGTCTTTAACTGCAACTCCTCGTGTTATACTCAGGGAAAGGGTTAGTTATACCCAAAGGCGGCTTATATGCTCATTTTAGATTTGTCTTCTCATCAGTCTAATGTGCTACAAAAGCAAATTCAACAGCCATAAGACGTAGGCATGACTCCAAATGTCTCTAATGTCAGCCCAAGGAGCACTGAGCAAAGTACTTTTCAACCACCAAGTGCTAAAACTATATTTAAGGCATCATGCATTTTCTATTCTTGAACAAATATCTCTCCACAAGCAAGGCGGCAGAAAACACTTGAAATCACAATTCATGTAACAGCATTAAATAGATTACAGTAAAATTTTTTAAAGCCAGAAGCCTAAATGTGTAACCCAAAATCTACAGATAGTCACCGAGACAAGTGTGATCTGTAATGTCAAAGTTTGTGCGCAAAAAGAAGTCATCTTGGTTTCAATACAAGCTTGCTCAGTCTGCTTAATAAAGCAAACCCAATGTTTTCCATGATAACTAAAATACAGACTTTAGGGTCCAAATATCATTTTAATATGGATTGTATTTTAGGAATAATAAACATCTAAGCATACATAGTGTCACTGTAACTTAAAATTCAGCACATATGGAAAAAATGTTATCACTCAACTATGTTGTTTCTGATTTGCTACTATTTTTATACAGCTGAGCTTACAGCATCTTAAGTGAAAGTCTTGTTATTATCAGATGGCAACCATCAGCCCTTAGCTGGCAGAAAAAATAACAACTTACCTAATACCCAAGAAATGGAATTACCTAATGCCAAAGTAATGCACTCCTAACAGATGTCATGCGCCTCCATCTCCCATACTGGTATACATAGACAATTATAATCCATCTAACTACTGTTTTTCTTATATATACCTATATACCACACACTTTCTTTTACAGAAGAGTCCTTGTTACCACATCCTTACATTTTACTTAAAAATTTGTCACCAAGTACCCAGATTTATGACTGCGATTTTATGGATTAGTAATTGATCTAGTGCACATTTTTAGCTTACTGCAGATGGAAGATACATGTCAGCTGAAAACTCTTTCCTCCAGGTTTCTGCTGGGTTTTATGTTTGTTGTTCTGGTTTTGTTGTTTGCTTTTTTTTACTTTGCCCTTACATATTTGGGGCTAGCCAAATGCATGCGCATGATCAGTTACTGAAGCTCAGCAGAGTTATAAAAATTCATCAACCTGCAAGAATAAGCTTATGTTTGAGATCCAGTTATGCCAGTTCTCCATTTTTCGGTGGGAAGAAATCTGAATTCTCAATTTATAACAGATTTTATCACTTACATCTTGATGACAGCGCTGTTTGCCAGCAGGTGATGGGCACAGACTCAGCAATTAAATCATTGCTCTGCTTTATCTTTTACTTACCCATGAGCCAGGACTTCAACACTGGTCTTCAGGTTATACTTGCTATAATGACCCTGAGAAATAGCACTCTTCACATGAGGTGCTTAAATGAAACCTTTCCTAACTGTTTGTAGGTGGGAATCACATGCAGTTATCACAGAAAGAAAGGACTGAATGCAAATGTTCCCCTCAAGTAAACTTGGATGAGCTCTGCATGTTTGCCATTGCTGTGCAAACACCTGGAATTATCCAGACCAATGCAACCTTCTAATGCTTTGTAAAAGCTCTGTGAGATATTCAGGGCATGAGAAAAATTTCTCCCACCCACATTAAAAAAAAAAAGAACAAACCAATCTGTCTTTATTAATACTATGAAATGTACAAGTTACAAGCTGTTAAGAGGGCATTTTTAATAAGAGGAAGCAGTTTCAAGTTGGGCAACAGCTGTATCCTGGACTAGCCATCAAATTGATAACTAGAGGTTATGCCTACACAGACATTTTAACCCAGTTGTGAACTCTCCATGTCCCCCCATACCAAATGCTCCAGTTCTCTTATGACTCAAATCCCAAAAAAGTTGAGAGCTCTGTTTTGCTGATAATACGGAGCCAGGATTCAGTGCATTTTGGCATTCTGCATCTTGCCGTGTGGATCTGAGTAGACAATACCCCAGTCCTAAGCAAGATTAAATCCAAATCATGCTGTGTTCATGTTTGGCCAACAGCCAAGCTTTTATAAATGAATTATTTCACCAAGCCACCTGTTCCCTTTGCCTGACCCAAATTCTTATTGTTATCCTTAGAGGCTCGCTGATCCTCTTCCCTCTTCCTATCTGAGCTTTACAAAGATGGACAAGGAGCTGGTTATCCTCCTCTAAGTATCCAAACCAGAAGTCAAAACTGCAGCTGTTAACAACTTCCAGCTTCCCTCCATGGATGTAGCCATTAGTCAACAATGACAAGCAGCACTTCACAGTTTATTTGCAGTACACCAACTTTTAAATCCATCCAGAGTAACTAGGGGAACCAAGAAAAGGCTGTTTGTTGTGGATAAACTTCCCAGAGTGCATACCTAACTCGTGACATTGTCCCTGCTAACCCCTCCTAGCCATGCATCTCTGCACTCTAAGAGATCACAAACACAAACTAAACAAACACAGATGAAAAAACAACAGCAAGGAAAAATAAAGTTTATATAATTTAGTTGAAATGTCCCCAGAATTGATTGACTGAAGTGAATGGTAACCAACTGGTAACTGAGGACATCGTTTATGCTTCCTGGTTAAAAACAGTACTGTATATATTACTATTAGCACTGGAAAACTAGTTGCTGTGTAGATGGCTTTAACACATCTGTACAGTGTAGAGGCAAATTAGGTGTGATTCAGGGGAGCAAGAGTGATGGATAAAGTATGGCAGGGCTGTAATGGGCAATGGGCCCCACTCCTGGCATTGATCATAATGGCTCAGTGCATTATCTAACCTCACTGGGCATCAATTTTCCTGTCTGGGGTTAAATAAATAAACAACCCCAGAAACTATACAATAATAATAATTTTTAAAAGGTTGATTTATTTTACAAAACCTTATGAAAAGGTATCTTCTTCCTGTGCACACACGCAGCCAACCCAATGTTAAAGCTGCCTTAAAAGTGATCTTTTCAAGGATTATTTTAATGGTGAAGCTGCTACAAAGCAGAGCTGACAAATCCTCTGCTCTTACATTTTCAGCCTATGCTAAAACAACATTTCTAAGTATTTTTAGGATTTCCTCATGTCATTGCAATATATGAGCATGGTAAGGAAGCACAGTCTGCCACAAATGGCTAGATTTCTTACATTCACACAATGATAAAACGGGTCTTTAATATAAAAAATTCAGCTCCATGTCTTACAGAGCAGCAAATCAACACTAATTAAGATGTAGGGCAAAGACTGAAAAAAAAAAGAAGACTTAAAAGTATATAAATCACAGACAGGAGTCGAATGCTGTAGAAGAATGAGAGGCAGAAAATTATGAGCTGCAGACAGAGAAGGAACCACAAGAGAGATGCAAAAAACAGGAGTGGACCAATTTCAGTCTTGGTGAAAGCCTTTGGCTGTTAATAGTTTTCACAGGTCTGTACCAAAACCATAGATTTAGGACAGTGGCCTGCTTTTCTTTTAAGTTAATTAAATTTCGATAGTGAAAGAAATTGAGACACACAAATATTATAATCCCAAAATTATTTTTAATGTTACCCTCTGCAGAGAAGTAGAGTCCCCTTTGAAACACTAATCTGCAATCTATCTTAATTTCTACCTGCTTGCTTCATCTTTAGGCACCTACCCTTGCTGAGATGCATTTTTCACCTTCTAACTAGCCCTAACTACTTCCATCTGTAGCTGGTCTGTACTCATGGAACGCTTTCACAGTACAGTATGAAAAAATGGTGGTTTTTCCTCATAATCATCTGCTGTTAGTGATGCAAGTGGGTAAAGTGACAAAGTCCACATTCATGTCTCTACATGCCATATCAATTCCTCTAAATTAGGAAAATAGCTTCCCCCATAAATAGAGTGTTGTTGAGTTCACAAGGAAATGAGGAAAGAAGAGGGCTATGAAAGTCATGCCACATACGTAAGACAGTTCAGCAGAAATGAATGCACGCTTTTCAGTCTCTGCCATTATAAATTAAAATCATCCCAATGAAAAAAAATGTACAGTACAGAATTGTATTGAATTAAACATTACCCCCTCAGGTAACAAATATGGAAGGGAAACCCATAGCAAAGGCAACTGTGCAGCAAAGCCCTTCAATGTAGCAGAGCCATGAGGGATGCAGGACCAACTGACGAATCACATTTTATTCCCATTGTCCATATGCTAAATGCAACAACATTGGAGCGAATGAGGTGCTGAAGAACAAATATATTTGAGCTCATTTGAAAAACTGAAAGGTTGTTCAAAAAGAAAGCTCTTTTTCTAGAAACCCTCAATAGAGCCAGAAAAACGTATGATCTTGCACGTATTTTCCTCCAATTCCATAAGGTATACAGAAGTTGCCCAGGTGCAAATTTACACTGTGCATCTGACTTTGAGAATGCTCCTCATTATACCATGATGAATGTTCACAAATTACTGTTTTATGCCAAATTTTATTTTCTCCACCATTGTTTTGCCCCTAGTTGCAGTTTCAATAAAGCCAGGTGCTTGATCTGAGTGCTGTTGTGCATACAGACTGCACGCACACCCCTAAAAAAGAAAATCCACAATGCAATACAGAAGGAAAGGAAAACTATTTCACCTAAAGGAAGGTGAAGAAATGATAGCAAAGTATTTTTTAATCCATTCCAAAAGGCCTAATTCCAAACAGATGTGGACCTTTGGATTAAAATTTCTTCAGTGAACCTTAATTTTACATTCTCTTAGACGGGAAGTAGTTCACAGTAATAATGCCTGTCTCACACATTAACACCTCAATCAGTTATTTTAGATTGGTACTAATCCAGTATTTTCTAGAAAGCCTATGGAAAAATAACTTTTTCACAACATAAAATCCAGTTGCAACTTCCAGTTAGCTCTGAGGAGTTCAACCCAGATAACTGATTCAATCAGAATCCCTCAGATTAGGGAGGGATTTCTTAGATGAAAGAGTGAAATAAGGAAATAATTTATCTATTGGGAGAAAACAAATTGAACTTTATTTAGATTTTAGGAGTACATGAGCCCCCAGTGTTTAAAGCTGACTATCATTGTTTAAGGATTGGCTGCTGTAGGAGGACTAAAATCACATGTTTATCTGTACTGGTTCATAAGGATACAATGCAATTACTGGAAGGTTCATCTACATATTTCTTTGCTTGCTGCCAAAGCTCCAACAATAGCTCTAATTTCCCTTAAGATGATTTCAGCTGCTTATGTTTTCTGTAGGCTAATGCACAGGATTCATTTCCTCTTAGAGGAAGCAATCCTGCTGTAATTTGATGAGCATCTCTTAACATTGGTACTTGTTTAAGCAGCTCATCGCATCCCCCTCTTTCCTCAGCATCCATTCCTACCCTCATGTTGACTTTTTGGCAATACAGCTACATGTGGTCACATGATCTGGTTCAATTTGGGTTACAGATAGCATACACTCCCTCCTCAGTTATTTTTAACTAAGGTCATTTTTCTACCCTGGTGTGACAGTATGAACAGTTGCCCAGCTGAGAGTCAGCACAGTGGCAGAATGACAAAGGGAGTTGCAGAATTGTCTTGCTGAGAGATGAGAACATCAAACTATACCCTTAGTAACCCCAGGTCAATGCAGGCTTAATGACAAGGATGAAAAAATGAAACTCAAGCATGAAGTAATGCTACCGCTCAGCTAATGGTCACTGTTTCCAGGCAGCATGCTGTTATGCATTGGGTAACTCACAGCAAGCTGCTACTGAAATTTCACTAGGCACAGTGGGCACCCTCAGAGACGTTGCGTTGTTCAAGGTCCCTTGCTGTCTTCCTCCTTTCTTCTCTAGTCCAAACTCCTACCCACAGCACAGTCAGCTCTGAGCTCAGACTACTTCCTTAGGGCTGCATCCAGCTGGGGTTTGAAAAGCCCTATGGAAGGAGTGTGCACAGCCTCTCTAGGAACCTGTGGCACTGCTTGGGCTCAGGGGGAAACAGGTCTACCTGAAATCCAGTCTAGCTTGAATTTATGTCAGTTGTCTCTCATCTTACCACCATCCACCACTGTGAAGAGCCTCAATAACCTCCTTGTATGTACGAGCAGGCTGCTGCTTGGTCCCCCACAGCTTTTTTTTCCTAGGGTGAACAAGCTCAGCCCCCTTAGCGTCTCGTCACAGCACTGGTGCTTCAGCTCTTGACCATTCTGGTGGCCCTTTGCTGAACTCGGTCCAGTTTATTTGTGTACTTCTTGCATTAAGACAGCCCAAAACTGGGTGCTGTTTTCTAGATGGAGTCTAACAAGTATCAATTTGAAAGTTCTAATAATTTCTATCAACCTACAAGTTTTGCTTCTGCTAAAAACAAGATGCCGTTAGCCTTCTCAATGCCAGGGCACACTGCTGGCCATGCTCAGCTTACTGTTCCTCCAGGATCCCCAAATCCATCGCCATAGACCTGATCCCTGGTCAGCCAGTCCCCAGCCTGTAATAACTGAATGAGAGCACTCCCCAAAATAAACTTCTCTTCCATTAGAAGTGTATAACTTAGAGACAGAGGTAGTGTTGGATGGGCTCTGGAGGAGACAATGCTGCAAAGAGCAGCTGAGTACTGTCCCTCCAGATCTGCAGCTCACTCACCCTTGCCCTCTCCTCATCTTTGAGCTGGGTGCTAGGCAGCAGGGCCTTTCTGAGTGACACAACATGAACAGACACCGAGGACAAACTGTTGAGATCAGGTCAATCTGAAAATGTTCAGCCTCATCTGGCACAAGCCCACAGACACTGTCACTGGAAGGAGTTGTAAAGATACACTGAGATGGCATCAGTTAACAGTTCCCAAGTTACATATTTGGGACACACTCAGCTTTGGTGAAAATTCAGAACATCTCATTTGGATTTATGAGCTTCTCTAAGCATTCTGTGATGCAGATAGGTGTGTAGAGCAATTCCCATTTAATAAGGCTGTACTGGGATAGAGTCCCCCCCTCTTTTGTCCTTTTTGCATCCAGAGAAGTCCCAGTGACTCCAGTAGCAGATGTGCAAGAGGCTTTGGAGAACAGTGGGGCACCTGGTGGGGGTAGCAACGTGGCAGAAGAGTGAGGAGATGGAGCTTGAGTCACTTGTGCTAAAGTAGTGCAGAGAAGAGCAGAACATAAAAGAAGCTGCCAGAGAAACCTTCAGCTCCATGTCTGTGAAAGCTCTATTAATAAACTAAGTACTTCATAATCATTGATACAACATCTTTGTGAGATAAAGAATACAGGAAATTTTGACCTGCCAAGGACTGGGCTGCTCACCAATAGCCTGGCTTCCAACAATTTACCAAAGATAACTGCATTCAAACTAAAGCAAACGCCAAATTGCATCTTCAACCTAGAAATCAGATAGACAGCAATTTCACGCACATTTTAGGAGAACAGGTTGTCTCCATAGAATGAAATACATAAAAGCCAAGAAGCCAAGTGGGATATTGCCGACATTAGTCAGTTAGAGAGGAAGTCAAAGACAGGGACTTGAGGATCTATTTGGCTGCTAATGTTCATGGTTTGATTCCCGAAGAGAACTACCTGCTTAGGATTTCCCAGGCCCAAATATCTGGTGGAGTTGACAACCTATGCTGCCTTCCATCCTCATTTTATCATGACTGGATGTGACTGATATTTCTGCACTTAAAAATATTACAGGCCACCAGTGCACAGGAATTAGTCACAGAACAGCTGAGGTTGGAAGAAACCTCTTGAGATCATCTTGTCCATTCCCCTGCTAAAGCAGGGACAGCTACAACAGACAGCCCAGGCAAGATCAATATGAAGCCATTTCACACTTCATTAAAAGAATGAAAACAACAAACATTATCCTTACAGCAAATGCAATGTGACCATGTAAGACCAGATTCCTAAACCACCGGAAAACGTTTTTCATAAAATATGCTGGTGACTAAACTCTCAACTTGGCAAGACAGTGAAAACAGCCAGCCTTCACTCCCATGACTAGTAGCAATGAGTATTATTTTCTGCATTCTTATGAACTGCAGGCTAAAAGGCATATCTGCTAAAGTAACTTTCTGAACAAAGGCCCCAAAACTATAGTGTTTTTCCTAACAGCCCAAAATTCTACTACTTTGAGATGTAATTAAACAAAACACAGACATATCGTTTACAGGCTAAAAATAATTAAACAACAAAAAAAAATTAATAAAGCTTTTAAACAATGTTTTGGAACATTACAATCTTGCCTAACATCAGGACCACAAGCACTCCATAACACTGAGTGCTGTTAAAGTCAACATAATAGAGTTTACCTTTTCACATTCCTACCATTCAGCTCATTTTTGAAAACATAAGGTTGGTAGCTGATAGATGTATTGCGTCTTTCCTGGACAGCTTACATGTGTAATAACTGCTCTAATTTGGAAGAAATAGTCCTTCTTAGGTCACTGATTAGAACTCCAAACTTTTTGTAATGTAAATCAATCTCATGGCCCAAAACATCAAAGTCTTAGGCTAAAGCAGACCTCTGAATACAGCACAAGAAACACTGGAGATTACTAAAACAATTCATTTTGCAAGGTGGATAGCATATATCCTGTATACAAGTATTAATATTTAATGTAATGTATTGCAATTTGCTTTTACTTCAACGTCCTATGATGGCCTTACTTTCCCATTGCACTATCCAGCAATGGAAATTATTGTATAGCCAAGGCTCTGTATTGCAATCTATATGAAAAAGGCCCTGAGGAAGTTCACTGGAGTTTTGAACTGCCAAGGAGCATGGGAGAAGACTTCAAATCCTCGACTGCTAAGCCATGACTGAGTAGTTAAAGATGGGCAGCTCTGTTTTAACAATAAACACAATGAGCTCCTAACAACAGAACACAAGAATTTAATAATGAAACAGTTAAAAAATGAAGACTTGTCTCAATAGAATTCTACCCCAGTAATTGAATCTGCTCAGAGAAAGTCTGCAGGAGTCATAATAGTTCTAAGCATAATCCTGCCCACACCCTTGCACCTACTATTCCTCATGAATGGATACACTATTTGTTTCAGCACAAACCTGAGGTCTAATTTCTATACCTCAGTATGACTTCATAGAGGCTGCAGATGAAGTGAGGTAAGAGGAGAAGCACGGACCCCCACTGACATACTGGGAGTCTTACTTCAGTCATGGTGTTTTGATGTCCCACCATGCATACCTTACCCAGGCCGTTGTCCAGCACATCCTCTGCAAGGCCTGCTGGAGAATGTACACAAAGACACTACTCCATACATCCTGGACAGAGCCTTCATAAAAAGAAGCTGTCTTAGGACTTCTGCCACTTTGTGTGCTTTCAGACAGAACTCTACAGCCCCAAAAGCTACGCCCTCAAGTCTCCACAACACTGTTTGCCCAGACCACCTGAATTATGCCTCGCTAGTATTGTCAGAGGCACCATTTGCTTATGTCTCACAGTGATGAGTCTGATCTGTGCTCAGAGAACAGTCATAACGCAAACAGGTAACAGAGAAGATAGAAGACTACAGCAACTGGAAGGTACATGAGCAAATTCTTCTTCGCAGGGCTGCATGTGCAGTAAGAATCAATGTGGTTTCTCTTACAGAGGTTAGAAGCAAGGAAAAAATCTCTTGCAGCTAGGTGGGGGATGGAAACATTCTACCTGCAGCTAAGGAAAGCACTGGAATTGAGAGCCCCAGGCCTGGTCCGGAAACTGGAAAGGCTCCACTCTTGCTTGGCATCAGGCAAGCTACAGGATTTCTCCTCTTCCTCTCTCCATGGATATCCTCAGTGTCCATGCTGTGGTTGGCACAGCATGAAGGCACAGCCCCACAGGAGACATTCTGGGCTGCAGACCATGCAATCCCATTGCCTTCCACGGGAGGTAAACAGAAAGAGAATTTGTGCCCATCTTTGATTTCAGTTAATCGTGTTGACTAATCCCTCTAGTTTAATAATGTCAACTCAATCCCTTGCCCTATCCCTTCTATCTGGGGCCATTTGCACTCATGTGTCATCCTGGTTTCTGATCTTCAGAAGAAACCAGCTTTTGTACATTATATGATGGGAAAACAGCCATTGCACGTTTCCCCTTAATTCTGTTCCTTTATTACTGCCAGGTCATTTCAAATAGCACTGCCTTCCTGCCAGTGCAAGTTATGTATCTCTATCCCTCAACCTGTGATTACTGGTCTCAAAGTCCTGAGCCTATTGCATAGTCTCAGGGGAGTTGGGAGGCAGAGATCAAGTTTAAGGAGATCAATAGTTTTTTTTCTGAAAAACAGCTTTATTCTTCTTATTGAACATAGATTTTTTTTCATCTCTTCTGGACACTGAACCAAGTCTGTGGCATAACTCATTTACCTGCAAGTAAAATGAAACCTTTATTTTACTAAAAATATTTCTCAAAGTGCATTGGTTAGTATTCTAAAGAATATATTCATATATAATCTAGGTTTATTAAGTGGCTTCCCTCAGTATGTAGTATGCTCATGATTCCTAACTGAACAGAATTTCTGCACGTTATAGATAGGAATGTATTTTTGTACAACAAAAAGATACCTTTTAAATTTGGGATAATATATGTTCAATACCTAATCTTCTCTGTACAAAGTATGCAATTGGTTACATTCGAAGATAGTATTAAAACACCATAAAATGTAGCGATCTCAAGTTACTTCCCTTAGAGATGAATATAGGAATAGTGATGATTTTTCAGAGTCATGTTTAGTGAAGCTGAAAGGTAAGGTGTAGCACTCACCTACTTTGTACACTGGATGTTACAAAAACACATTTGACAGATAAACCAGAAACGCGTCTCCAATCAAATATTTTACCCTTTCAGCATGACGCAGAAGTTTAATTTCCATTGATGGGGGGTGACCTCGGGACTATTATATGGCTACTTCCCCTCCTCTCAATGGCAGCAATTCCCCTCACTGGCAGAATAAAGCAGGTCTATAAATAACTTCAGAATGAATTGTCTCTCTCCTCACACACTGCAGACAACTGTTTACATACAGCCCGAGTCCTTACATGCTAGGTTTGCTCAGCTCTCATCCTACGGGCTGTTTTAATTTCCTCTTCCTAAAAAGAAAAGCCTTGGACGATGCAGGTATGACTGAAAGCCCCCTCCTCTGCTGCAAACCCCTCTTACCAGAAGTTGGGACGTGTCCCTAGGAAATTTCCCAGGGCAGGGGGTTGCAGTCTTGTGTAATCCGTCCTTACGGTCCCTGCTGATCCCCAGCCCGGGAAACACCTTCTCCCCATCCCCACGCATCCCGCAGCCTCTCCAGGGCCCGGGCGCCGTTGCTCGCCCACCTTCATGGGGCTGCGGACACGGACACGCGTGGGTCGCTCCCCGCACCTCCCCGCACTCGGCGGCAAGGCTCGGGGCAGCGGGGAGAGACAAAAGCCCGGGTTCTCTCACCTCCTTCAGCTGTTCCAGCTCCTGCTTCAGGCCGTCATACTCCGCCTCCAGCTCGTCGTACTGCTGCTTGAGGGTGAGCTTCTCCTCCAGCACCACCAGCCCATACTCCGCCGCCTGGATCTTCTCATGGGTCGTCTCGGAGAGCTCCCGGGTCAGCCGCTCGATCTCGCTCTTGTAATGGTCCGCGCCCTGCAGCACCTCCTCCGCAGCCATAGCCCCGCCGGCACTGCCGCGCCGCCGAAGGCAGCCGGGGGGCGGGTGCGGCCGAGGGGCGGCACTGGCACGAGCACCGCCGGCCTGGGGACGGAGGAGATGAGGATGGAGA
>JANHGB010024103.1:15290-27271 GCA_026283785.1 Coracopsis vasa | reverse complement strand
TGGCAGTGTTCAAGGCCAGGTTGGACACAGGGGCTTGGAGCAACCTGCTCTAGTGGAAGGTGTCCCTGCCCGTGGCAAGGGTTGGAACTGGATGAGCTTTAAGGTCCCTTCCAACCCAAACCATTCTGTGATTCTATTTCTTTGCTTGATTTTCAAGGCACTTCCATTTGTTTCAGCACAGGCAACCTCGATGAACCATTTGTCATCATTTAGTCTTTGGTTTTTCCCAAGGTAAAAAATCTAAAGCATAGCATCACGTCTTACAAATACTCAGAAGAATCTCTGCACTATAAGCCTACAAAATATATATAATCTATGCATTATATACACTGAAAAGAGTGCACTAAATACACATAGAAGTTACATAAGTGCCAAACAAAGCATTGTGAACAAACCACTTCCTTTTAGCAGCCTTCTCTTATCAAAATAGAGTAAAACATCAACCACAGATGCTGTTAACTGAAAAAAAAAAAAACCCAAAACAAACCAAACCAAAACCTAAAAAGTCAAATTAAAAGATTATTAAAGAAAGGATTTTTGAGCCAATGTTAGAATGGTTATGTTCTGCACACATTAACGTGCAGATGCTACACACAAAGCAACACTATGGATGCTGTTCTGGACAGATGTGAGAATGGCCCAGAAATCCATATCCTGTAAAGATGTCAGTTTTACTGGACTTAATGAGTTTCCCTCACCAGACCCCTCATCATCGTCAGCCGTGGACTCCTGCATCTCCTCTGTGAAAGCCTGAGATTGGCGGGGGTTATTCTTGTTGTCTGAAACAGTCACTTGTGCTTGTGACCTCTCACCTGAGGTCTCTGTGTGCTGAACTGGCGTCGAGGTAGTTAGGCCCTTGTAAGAAATGTCACCTGTCTCATCTTCCTCATAGTCATTAAGGCAGTACACTTCATCCAGGTCCAGGTCCAAGGTCCTGAAGCCCTTAGTGACAACCCCAGGCCTCGGGTCCAGGATGCCGCCCAGATGAGGCTGAGCCAGCTGCTGCCAGTGGTGCAAAGTGGCAGAACCTTGAAATGGAACAAGACAGACAACCAAAATAAATCAGCCATCAATCCAGGACCTGAAAGGCAGAAAATCCCACTTTGTTCATCCAGAAGACCAAAGGATTGGCAGCTCCAAACCTTTAATGGCTCTGGCTTTAATATTTCTAGGAAGACATGCTGCAAGGCAAAACTGTTTCACTTGCTCTTCAGCGCTTCCACATTAACAGCAAATAAACTGATTGCACCAGCACTTAGATAGGCAAAGACTGGTGGTAAAATACCTATGTACATCCTCTCCCCATCAATATCCTCATCTCCCTAAATTCATGGGAGTAAGCACGAACAGAAAGCCTTTAACAGTTGATCTGAACATCATCACAGAAAGCTCTAAGAAGAACATATACCACACATTCCCACATTAAGCTCACACTAAGAAAGATGCTGAAAACATGCCCAAATTTACTACTGGTGGCTAACAGGACAGCAGTCACATAGATTGCACAGCGATTTCAGCTTCCTACATTAGAAAGACACAAATTTCAGGCACATGTAAGCAGATACCTCTGATCTATACATCAAGTCTATCCTGTGGTACAAGAACTCAGCTACCATATAACTAAATACTACCGTACCTGTAGCTTCATCCTTGGCAGAAAAATGTTTGGAGGAAAGAGGTGCATTTCACAGGGAAAAGCATTCAATATTCAGCATTCAATAGGAGACAATGAGTCAGAAACAGCAATATATCAGATTAAATTGCCCTTATTAAAAATAGGCCCACTGAAATTAGGGGAGAGTTTATCTGATTCCTCAAGAATGATAGAACACTGCTCACAGGGGCCTACGTTATCCTATGTGCCCACCAATCACTACTGTGTGACTTAAAACTACACATCTCCGGTCCTATGACACAAAGAAAACACCTTTATTTCACTTCTACCGGTTCAAATCAGAGCAGTTTGTGTTATGTTGTTCTTGTCCGCCCTTCCCAAAGCAGAATACTGACTCATTCACCCAGGTGGCACACAAAGGTCTCACCAATATTCAAAGACCAAGAAAGCTGAACTTGTTGCATGGTGTATGTAAAAATCTAAACCACTGTAATAACTAGGGAAGGGATGGCTCTTACCTACATTATTTTGCATCTGAGAAAAACCCCATGGAATGAGAAAAACTGTCATTTCATAATGAATATATTGCATTACAGGAAGCTTATCATAAGTTGGGAGTGAACAGGGAAAAAAAGTCTTTTGAATGATTTGGATCAGTGAGTAGCATTTTAATTAAACATGTATCACTTTTTAAAATCAGCAATTTTTAGCTCAGAATAAATGGTCTGCTCTATCAGCTTCAATATTGATGCTATCTTACCCTTCTCCCTTTATATAAAGTAAGTTTTGAGAGACTAAAGAGGATTGGCACACTTGAGGCTCAAGAAGTAGAAACCATTACAACCCCAAAATAAATAACTGTAGGGAAGAGACATCCCCATAACTTGCATTTGTTTCTGAACTGTCACAAAGATCGAGGTTTTTGATTCTGTATTTGTAAAACATTCCAAAATGTGGAGAAGTGCCAGATATTGCCAAGCCTTAAGCAAGAAGTCGTGTTTTGCTGTATGACAATACTCTCAACAATTAAAGAACAAGAGAGATCAAAATCTCTTTCTGTGATGCGTGCAAGTATAAATCCTGTTGCTGATTAATTTCTACATGCAAGCTTCTGCAGATGTCACCTTTTTCACCCTAAAGCTCACCAAAACTTACACTCGGAAAAATCTCTGCAGAGTACAAGCATTTAATTGATAATATATTAAATCTTTCCCATGGAAAGATATTCACCAGAATACCTGCGTTTACAGTTCTACTGACATTACATGTTATTAGTTTCTTCTGGAAACCGAAGTGGCCTGAGTTTCATCACAAAAGGAAGGTACCTGAGGTACTTGATCTCATAAAAATGGGTGGAAGGAAGATTTAAGTTTGCCATACGGAAAATTAACATTGCAGAAAGCAATGCAACACCTGTCAGCTCCCTCATGGTTATGAAAAGCACCCAAACCCATATGAAAATTAAAAGCAAGCAAAAGTCAAATGAAGAGGGGAATGCAACACCTTGGCCTATATTCTGTCCCAGGCTTCTACTAGACAGTTCTATACATTATGTTCTCCTGAGTGTGCAACAGTGGGCCTGCCAAGCTGAAGCAAGAAGAAATACGAAAGCAAAATAAGTACATGAACAGAGTAAATGAAATTTGGGGTTCTACTCCCGATACCTGAATGATCACATATAGACTACATGGGTCAGAGGAGGCCTAGAAATTTGTGATGTGCTGCTGCCACAACTGCAATGAAGTGGGTAAAGACAATCAGTTCAAGGTTCTAGTTCTACAGGACACAGGGAGTGCTTTTTTGTGCTTATGGCTGCAGCTGCACAGTTTAAAACCAAGCCAAATAAAAAAATCCACTAGACTGTAACTAAAAGAAATCACATCCAGCAATCACTATTCGACTAAAAGAAAGTACGTGATTTGAGGTATTTTTAAAGGTGCAAAAGAAGATTCATTTCTTACTGCTGCTGTCACCCTATTTATTTTACTGTGGCATTTCAAAGATTGCTTTAAAGGAGTAGAAGCCATTAACCGGAAACTTATTAACCTCAGGAAAAATACTCAGGAATAAAACTAAGCTGAAATGAGGAACAGAATCGTAAACATGTATTTAATAAAAGGTAACAAACACTAAACTTATGAAACGGGCAGACACAAATACACTACAAATGAGATCTAAAGCTAATCATGACAAGTACTTTAAAATGGTGTGATAATTTGAAGGACAAAAATGACCCAGTGAGAATGAACAAAACCAGGAAAAAAAAAAGCCCCAGACAGAGAGAAAGATGATAATGACTTTAAGAGTTTATTGGAAGAAAAAAGCAGATATAATGGGATGGTGACAGAAATCTATTACAGTGGTAGCAACCAGTAACTGAAACAAAGCCGGATTATTCCTTCTCTCATGTGGTACAAGAACTTCTACGACCATTTAAAAAGCATTCATGAAAACAAACTACTAAAATCTGCTAAACAGTATGGACTTGTGCACTGTGCCTATGGTTTCATTTGAATATGGAGATACAGCACATCACTTGAGGACACAAGAAGGGTTATTTCTGCTTCTGAGTATGTGCCATGCTAAACACTCCTTATAAATGAAATAAATTTGCTCTCAAAAGATGAACAAAAGGAACTTTTGCAGTTAAAACAAGCAGACAATCTAATGTAACGTGAGAGTTCTGTTAAAGGAAAAGAGAGGGAGAAACCAAAGCTGAATCACATAAATACCAAATCTGTAAAGTACTATAGGAAAACAGCTGCATTTAGTTTAAAACCTGAAGAACTTCACTCAGCTAACATCCAGCAGTAACCTGAAATGACTGAAGAAAGCCAGGCAGACTATATTAAATGTGCTGGGTCGGCTTTATAGGATGGACTACAGAAATGCACTTTGAAATAAAGCTCTCGCCCTGACTACCATCTACCTCTATCTTCCCTTGTTCTGAGACAATATATGGGGGAAATTTGACTTTAAAAAACCCAAACTTATTTCACACATGAAACCCAAAGCCATAGAGACTCATGTATGGCCACTCAAACTGCCAATTAAAGTCCACAGGTAAATTCTGAATCACAAAACTAGTTTTATTGGACAAACTGGACTATTTGAAGTAGGTAAAGGTATTTCCAGACACTTATTTGCAGAACTGAGATTTGATGAACAAATATTTCTACTGCTAAGATTTCAGATACTCAACAACTTCCCTTTCCTAAGTATGAAACAGCAACATTAAGATTTAGATCAGGTGTAAAGCTGCACTGCATGTGTGGCCTGCAACACTTATTTTACTGTCTCGGCTGGAATTGTTTCCTAATTTTAAGGCTTGTGGAAAACCACAGTAGTTAGAAGATTTCAAACCAACAGCGTGGAGTACTGTCTCTAAAGTAAAAAGAATACGTATTGCAAAGATTTCCTGCTTTCTGGTGATGGATAAGAGACCACAAAGAGTCACTAAGAACAACAGATAAAGGCCGAGGCCCTTTGTTATCACCTTCTAGTGGTTTCACAATCTGAAGCTTTTCTGGCAGGTAGGAGCGAGTGCTGATAGACATTCCTGAATATCCAGTGAATTCGGAAAACCTCGAGTGAGTTCCCAGCGACATGATGCTCTCTGTGGGGGTAATGGAACCACTGTGGAGTTCACCCTTTTCTGCCAGTTCCCGCAGCTTCCTTTCCTGCTCTTCTTCAAAGAACTTCCTCTCCGAGAGGTAATTCTCCCTCCTGAGGGACAGCCTACGAAGGGCAGTCTCTAGGTCACTGGAGCCTGGAGTCCCCGGAGTTCCAGGTTTCTTCATCCTGTCTTCATTTCTAGAAGGTAATAGGGGACACATATACACACATCCAAAAAAAGAGGAGGGGAGGGAGAGAAAGAAATACTTAGAGATGCTTAAAACTTCCCTATAATTTTGAGACATTCACCATTACTATGTCTGGGAACTTGCTACTTGTCTGAAGAGCTGAAAGGCAAACACCAATAAATTCTCTCTTTCATATTAAACTCAGTTTGAATCCTAGCTGGTAACTCCTGGTTGGAAAAGCTGCACTTTCACCTCTGTTGAGGAAGCTCTGAAGTAGAGATGTCTACTTGTTGTGTGTATTATGGCTACTCAAGTAAGCAGGCCATATCTTACAGGGCCAACACTGCAAGAATACCAGTACAAGTCACAAGAGTATATTATGCTGACATATATAAATGAACATATATGTTCATTATGTTCACATATATGAACAATATTCATTGTTTTGAGCTATTAGGTAGTTTTAACTGGAAAATACATGCAGCATTGTGTGGAGCTGTACTGGGAGAAGAAACAAGTAGCTAAATTGGTTTCATTCATAAGTTGTCATATTTGGTAACCTACACATGCACACTATTTATTAATTTAATTTTAGGATCAAAAGAGTTAGCAGCAGCTGCAACTTAGATCAGAAACCGCTGGCATTAATGTAAAATGGTACAAATCTAATTTGGTTTAAGTGTTGACCCACGGTTCCAAAGACAAAGTGTAGTTTTACATCATCTGGGGATGCTGCAGCTCAGAACAGGCACAAGCTGCAGACACTGATACACAGTACTTTCAAAAAGCTTTCCTTTCTAAATAGACCTGAGTGCCCAAGAACTATAAGCACAATAAATAACTCCTGAAGATGTATGTCACTGTGTTAACTGCACAATATAAGACAAGGAGAGGAAAATAGAAACACTTTGCCTTCATGTTAGAAACAAAGCAAAAGCAAAGTCCAGTGCTACAATACTAACCCGTTGTCAGAGGATTCCGTCTCCAAGATGATGCTATTGGTCTTGTTGTCTATTGTAATGTTAGAGATGTCTCCCCCGTAGAAACTAGAACGTGGAGTGCTGACACAGCTAGACATGACTGAGTTCATAGCAGAGGATTGGTTAGAGCCTGGGATATTCATTGGTGATGGAGTCATGGATCTCTGCTTGACAACTTGGTTGACATTTCTCACTGTCTCGAAGACGCGCTTCTGATGACTGTAAGACACAGATGCAGTTAATGTTCACACAGTGCCTTCTTACCTTAAGAAGGAACAGAGGAACAGGTAACAGCTTGTTAATGACCCTTCCTATTCACACCTCCAACAACTACCCTGTCTCTATAGCTTCTGTAAAGTAGTATGACAGGGCTTCATATTCGCTACCGTCTGGTCATCATATTCAAACCATCAACAAAATACTTTCATTATCCTAGATTATTTTAGACAAAATATTTGAGAATTATGTGCATAATTCTCAATTATGCTCAAATATTAACAAAAATCAAGTGAAAGGGTATTTCCGTACACCAGCTACAAACATCTTCAAGCCATTGCATGAAAAGAAGTTTCTGAAAACCAAAATTGTTCTCCATTCAATTCTTAACTATGAACTGGCTAATCTATTTTAAAAGAGAACCTGAATTTACTCTACTGAGTACCTCTATGCTAGTAAGTCTTGTACCTTTCCTTTTTGAAACCAGTTTCCAACCCCCTTATAATAGACCAGGAATCTAGAGAAAGGCTGCCAAGGCTGGAAAACTAATTTCTGACCTACTTCTGCAGTTCATTCTTTATAACAATTGTCCTGATATCATGACAAACACTGTTCACCTGCTTCAAGACTAAGATCAGATGACGCTTCAGCAGAAATTGCTTGACAAAACAATCTTGCCCTACATCAGGCTACAGAAGTGCCACTGCTGCTTTGTTTTATGGTTCAACAGCTGCTGAACACAAGAACAGCACACCCCTTTCAGCTTAAAGGTAACACTGCCAGGGTACCAACAAAGTACCAACCACTCTGAATCCCTTTCTGCACTGGTGTTCTCCCTATAAAAACTGGATTAGATCAATAATTACCTGGTAACTTCGGTTATAAAACCTGAAGAGAGAACCTGAGGAATTGAACTCATCCCCTAATCATTAACTGAAGAAACTACACAAGAAAACAAACCTTTTCTCATTCTCAGCACTCAAAAATGAGGAGAAAAGCATGCTAAGACAAAGCAAAACTCTCTACATAATATATAGGCATTTTCTTTTGGTAGCTTTAGCAGAAAATATAACCAGCCCAATAACCAGACAATTTATTTTGCTTTCTATCAATCACACTCTGCCAGAAGTATTTGTTTCTAAATCCCTAGCTCAACTATTTCCTGTCTTTTCCTCTCTCATCAAATAATAATTAACTTCAGATATAATCAGTCAATAAGGAACCAAATCTTTCCAGTCGTACGCAAAGTCAGGTGAGTCGGGTTCATCTAAATGCAGCTCTTTTCTCATTGACCCTTCTATCTCTGCTGCCAAAGAATCCTGTTAAAAAGAAGCACAAAAGAGAAACAAATATAGTATTCATAGGTTGTAATTGCAGAAAGTAATAAATTACTTATAAAAATAATTAGCAACTAATAAGGTGTCATTGCTGAAAAAAAGAAACATTTAAAAGTGAAAATCGACTGGAAAGCTGGAAACTAATGTGTATATCTGAATCACTGACAAACTGCAGCTTAGCTTCATACTGCTAGAGCAGTTACCATCCAAAACCATATAACATTGTCAAACCCCCTAAAATCACATCAGAGCAACAACATAACTCAGGTGCCCCAACTTCCCAGACTGAATTCTCTACTCTGTAACATCCATCTTGCATGCATAAAGTTTGGCTGAATTAGTTTTCATTTAAATTAAACAGAAAATAGTTTTCCCTTTCACAACATTATCCACCCAACCCACAAAAAAGACAATGCTCTTAGCATAAAGCATTCTATACTTCCCCCAAAAGGGTTAAAGGTGACAGGCTATCTATGCTCCACTATTGGTCAGTATGTTTTACTGCCTAAATGTAGTCAAGTGCAAGATTTAAGTGTCAAACATTCACAAATCTAAACCATCTTTGGTCCCATGAGTCAGTATTTGAAAAGAATTTGTATACAAAACACACAAACCTATCTCAGAACAAGCAAACCTTTTGCTGCTTTCAACTGTATTTGTGCAAGTGCAACTTGTATGATTAAATGTCTGTACTTCAACCTGGCCTGTGCTCAGTCTCAGAAGCGAACACAAAAAGGCAAGCTAATCCTTCGCTGACAGTGCAGTTCTTGCGAACGCAAATCTAATCTGTGTTGTTTCTCAGCAGTAAGATGAGACATGGATAAAGACCACAAGGGCCAGCTTCTACTGCTTGATTACATTAATGTAACTCAAAAGAAGCTTCACTGATGTCAGTACTCTCAGAAGTAAAGAAATTATTGTAGAGATACACAGGCAAGCAGCGCCAGGCACTGAGCTTACCTACGCATTCTTATTCACTCTTTTTTGTTCCTTTGTTTGAGGGCACTGCATATTCCCCATGCTTTTAATGTCATGGGGATGTCATAATGTCACAATCAAATGAAACCAGGTGAACAAAGTTGGTAACACCAGTCACACTGCTGTAACTGATGTTGCCATAATACATATTAGCAATTAATATTCTTTTAATGAACCACTGAATTTAGAGTGACTCTAAACCAAGAATATATGTGCAACCTATTCAACTATTTAAGAGCTAGAATGTATATTGTAAGTGACTAGAAGAATGCCAGGTTTTTCTCTTAGGTCTGCTTACCATAGGGAAGAGACCGAGAGAGTGGTACCGACGTGATACAGCATTTGGCATAGTCTTGTTCCTAAGGTTTTTCAGCTCTTCTTGAGCCTCATGAAGCATTTCCATGCACTCTGCATACTTGTCTTCCAGCTCTCGTAACTGTAATGTATAGAAAACAGTCCAAGACCTTATGGGCTGCACTGTCATCAGAAAAAGCCTGCAAATTCTTTTGACACTGGTAAAAGATAATAATGGTGTAGGCAACAATATTCCACTTTAAGGGAAGAGAACTCCAACAAGTGAATATCACTGAAAATCATTAATAACATGGAATAGTAATGGAAAGGGCAGAGGAGAGGGGAATGCACACACACAATGACACATGACCATGCTGCGGGAAGGAACTGCTTGCTCCATTTCCAACCCTAAGTAACTACATGAAGCCACTGCCAAGAAGACACAGAACTGAAAGTATCCTTAGTCTGATCAGGTATAGTACCTAATTGCTGCCATGACCACCACAGTGGCAAACAGCATGGGAAAGGACAAGACGTTACACATTGTTCCAAAGGACTTGGGAATTTTAAAACCAAGACAAACTTACACATATACATAGATATGTACACATAAATTTCCAACCTAAGACTATGCCTTAATTTTAGCTTAGCTTTCTCAGGAAACACATGTTAAGTAATCACTCTGCCTTCAGATGTCTGTATCCCCTCATAGGCTCTGAGTTCATCAGCCATTTCAACCAAGTTTGGCAAAGGGGCAGAAGTCTGAAATACCACATTTCTACAAGTTCCTTAAAAATAAGCTACTTGGCTTAGAAACAGAGATCCTGTTAATGTCCTTCCTAAGAAGGGGATGGAGAAGCATGAGCTCAATCTTTGTAGAGCACCACAGATATAAAAGGCCCATCAGCAGGAAAAACATCTATGGGCATTTCCACCTTCAACACCAAGTAGTCCAAGTAGAAGACACTTCCTAAAGGGATCAAGCTTTATTTCTATTTTGTCCATTTTGTTCATGTAAATGTAGCACCCAGAAAACAGCCAGCAATTCTGGACCACCTTTGGCTTATTAACCGAGCAAATACAGTATGAATGAGCTCTTTCATGCTATCTCACTTCAAAATAGGCTTAAACTACAGGCCTAGAGAAGTCAGCCTCTAGAGGGGTTCCTATATAGCCCATAAGCCTCAGTTTATCAAGCGTGTGCCAACTGAAGAAGAGAACAGGAAGGAAAAAGTTTTGGACTCTACCAGGAGCATAAATGTTCCTTCATTCCATATACATAGACAAAATAATTTAATACTTCTAATCCAGCTTAGACTAAAACTCTTGTGGTAAAGTGAACAGCCATTGCCCTACTACTAGATTATTGTAATACTAAGTAATGTACTCACCTCTGCTGTGAGCTGTCTCTGGGCATCTTTAGCTGCTCCCAAATGCTGGACAAGTTCCTCATTTTCAACTGCACACTATGCCAAAAAATGTTAGAAACACTGTGATGTTTTGTCCTGTGATCACGTTTGTATTCTATACTACAGGTTAAGTAGGAAAAGGAAAGTAGCTTAGGTAGGAAAAATCTAACTTTTCTCAAGCCCATCTCTGCAGCAATATTAGTCCACACGTTAGTTTAAAAACATTTCAAATGTTAACAGGAGAACATGCAGCATCAGTCTGTGCCCTGCTAAAGGAACCTCCAATGAACCCAAACCAAACAAGGATGTGCCCACTGAAATACTTGCACTAACATTCTTATCTTACCAAAGTCATTAAGTTCAGTGGAAAATTTCACATCTAACATTTAAAATGCATTTCACAATTTCATTTGATATATCATATATGAATCTTTTAAAGAACTGATGCTTTTCTAGTCAAGTATGCTAGATATTAAACACCAAACAAGGTCACCCAGATAAGGAGGGTGGAAAATTTCCTTTAGGCTCTAGTATACAGAGGATAGTAAACTGTCTTTCAGCTACAATAGCAGCAAATCACAACAGCAGTCTTGCAAGTGGATTCCTTACAGCTTTTGCCTTTTTCTGCAGATCGACTATCTGAGAGAGAAGGTGGGTGATTTCTTCTTGCTGCCGGGCAGCATCTTCGGTTTTCTTTGCTAACTCCTCAGAGATATTGGCAATCTGGATGTTTGCATCTCCTTTAAGATAAGTGATTACAGTTAACATCACGAAAGCAGAAAAGTAAGCAGAAAGATGTTCTTTGGAACATCCCATCATTCAGCAGAATCCTGCCCCAATACACAGCAAGGTATACTTGAAAGACAACAAGTAGGACATGAGACCAGAAAGACACGAAGTGTTCATGCTGCAAAGGAGATCATACTTTCCCTTAACACTATCAGTGCAAAACTATTTTGCAACTGCAAAAGATAGAGCTTACAATCAGGATTTTCTGCTGTGAAATTTCAGCCAAAAACTTCCTCCTCATCTTTTATATAAGGAAAATAAGTACCACAGCAAAACCATGACTGACTGATCTGACTCGTGGTTTGCTTTTTTTGTTGGTGTCCCCCCCTTTTGCCCCTGTACTATCTCAAATGAGAAGTAAAAAGAAACAAGGACATACTTAGCTCTTTCACGCAGTCATTGACAAGCTGTTGTTCTTTCTCTTCATAAGTAATTGTTTCAGTCTTCAGCTGACAAGCCTATTCAAGAAAGCCACATCAAATATGTGACATTAGTAATCCTCTCCTCAGCGGAGCAAACACCATTACTGTGGCTCCTTTGTTACCCCACTAAAAGTCCGT